>CABFWB010003827.1:10127-41626 GCA_902151455.1 Timema bartmani | reverse complement strand
ATCTCCCTGCACCACATCATTGACGTGGTGAGTTATATTGGATATCATCTCTGAGGGAACTCCATGGTTACCATTGGGAAACAGCGTTGTCATTCTTTTGTTTTCGTATGGCCAAACTTCCCTTAACTATAAAACAAATTTTGCAACATTGGCTTGTCAATGTTGCCAGTAGCTCCTTCTTCCCCTAGCACACCACCTCCCGACATAAGTGAAAGCGAGGAGATTTGGCAACAGTTAACCCAGAGAACGCGAAGTTAAAGCTTTTCTCCATAAGAGCTGCAGTTCCCTCAGAGGTGGTATTCAGTGTAGAGTTGCTATCAAACTAAAAATGAGGGAAATAGGATTAAATAACTTTCAGGATACCTTTTTTAATTCAGTATTTAGTAATTATTATATTTATGGGCAGTAAATTGCGTGTGTAAAAAAAACACTTAATTCCACATTAATGTTGCTTTTAGCTCATGAAAATAACTTGGTTCATATTCTTCCAAACTATAGATCCAAAAAACGGTTGTTTTGTTTGAAGGACATAGCATTTACACACTTAAAGGTGCAGATAGACTGGCAAGTAATCTCGCGCGAGATGCTGTCGGACAGTACTGTCACAAATGTAAACAGCTCTGCGAGTAGATTTCTGATGACTCACACAAGTTGTTCCGCGAGACCCCACGCTTCCCTTTCTAAACACACTCCTCACCAGTTCCGCAAGCTCTCGTGGAATATCCAGCCATTTCGATATTTTCTGCGAGACGTACGCGAGTTAATTGTCTCTCTCGGTGATGTCCGCCTTCAAAAAGGGGAGTGATAGCGAAATAAAATTGCTAATTGCTATTTATGAGGAAAATGAAGTTTTGTGCGAAGTTTACAATACAGAGACAGATTAAAACAACAAGATGCCTTACAACTTATAAGCCATAGCAAACAAGTTTTCCATCAACCCAGTGGAAATATCTAGAAAGCTGCACAATATACACAGTCAATATAATCAAGAATCGAAGAAAAATAAGTTGAAAATAAAAGAGGTACTGGCTCCACTCCTTAGTCCAGCATTGACTTTCCTTCCATTTTTTCTGCTAATAGAATAGATTTGGTTTAGGATTAATGCAGTAGCATAATTGAGACATCTGACGGAAGGCGTTATTCCAAAATGACTGAAACAAATCTTACGCGAGCAATATTCTCCTCTCAAGTGTAAACAGCTTTGTGAGAACTGTCGTAATTCACTTGCCAGTGTAACTGTAGCCTCACTGAAAAATTTGAATACCTATAATACTTTGCAATACCATCTATATCAGTTTATAGCTATCACTTTTCGTTTTGAGGGAGGTAAATATTTTTATTAGGTTATTGTCACTTAAATTGCTACTTGCTAGTTATTGTCGTTAAAATAAAATCTGATGCACTATGGGGGAGCCGTTATCTTTGCGTTCGTAAGAGTAGATTATCGTGGTGAAAACCTTTAGCAAGAAAAGCACAAAACATTAAGTATCGTCTATCCTTTAACTTGTTTATTGACCTATATTAGCCGCCACGCATGAAGTATAATCTATTATGTGTTTTATTTTTTGTTTCACCTATAATAACCTTGATACATAAATAATCATATTTACAGTGGTCTTTTGTTTTCTATCTTTATTTTCTACCGCAGATTAAGTAGCCTATATTTAAAAAATGTCATGTGCCTTTAACTGTTGGTTGACTTATTTTGAGATGTATATCACATAAACCATACGAGTGCTAGTAAACTATGACTCACTGACCAACACATTTATGTTAGTTGTAGAAAGCTTTACTAATACCTGAAAATATGGTTTTCAGAATTAATCAAGTGTAATTAATTTTGACTTATGCCTTTTTTTCCCCCTATTTCTTTTCTTTGAGAAATCTTATGTATTTGACTCAAATTCACAATTCTTTGTACATTTAATTCTAGCTACATTGTAAAGAATATCACCTTCTCATTACTCGGATGGAAATAAAATCTAAGAGATAGAATATGAAATAATAAAATGTTACTTTTTTTTCTAAATAATTAAATCAATGTTAAATAATACTAAATAAATCTATTATTTATGTCTCTATTAGCAATGTTTTACTACCTAAAATGACATGTTAGAAGTAATACCCAAAATCAAGTAGTTTAAGTAATTATATAAATAAAATAGTAAACGTATTTGTGTGTATGCTAGCTCAGAGTTTCAAAATCAAGAGACCTAGAAAGCTGGAACAAGGTACACGTACTGTATATATATATAATACACCTCGGGCTTTAAGTATTTTAAATTATATCTTGACACTTTAGACCACGTGATAGTTTGTGATGTGAAAAGTGCCCGATAATTGTTCACTATCGGTACGTATTGCATAATACATTTTTTATTCGTTTTAAATATAACTTTATCACTAAGGGAAATATTTGTAATTCAAATAGAAAGATAAATGTCACGAGACCACTAATTCATCTGAGAAAACTCACGTCGGTGTACACGTAAACAAAGACAGCATGATCGTCTGATCCAGTTTGTTGGTTACAAACAAATTAAGGTTGGAATACTGGCCGGGCGTGATAAGGTTATTTATTTCATAAGTAGTTTATTACTCTCCTTTAATGTAAAGGCAGGAAAGTTTTCTTTAAAATTAGACCTTCTCTACCCCTACCCAATTAGTGTTTTAAAAATGATGAATTGGTAATAAGACGCCACACACACACACACAAATCATTTGCCCGACTCAAGTCATTTGTGAGTAGATTGGTAAAATTAATTGAATAATTTAATTTTTAGGCTTCCTTTCTTAATATTAAGTTAGGGGTGTAGGAAACGCGAGACAAGACCAATGTTTGTGCAGCTTTTATAGCAAAATATTTTAGGCCGTCAAATCAAATCGAATAATACCTCAGTACAAACACAGAGTTTAATTTTCTTCACGATGGTGATATCAACAATTGTTGAATATCTGTCATGAGAATAGCGGCATTAGATGACGAACTTCTTAAATGACGAGAAAAAGTTTTAATGAAATACCAGGACACCCTCGACCGATATTCAAGAACTGTTGATACCACCGTCGTGAAGATAATTAAACTCTGTGTGTATTGAAGCAATATTTGATTTATATTTTATCAAACATATATTTTGCTATAAAAACTGTAAACACACTTACCTTTTCTCGCGTCCCCTACAGCCACACCTTAACAACAATATTGTACAGTTTAATGCCATATATCACAGTAAATATAACTTTACTAAAGGTTAGAGCAACACAACCGATGAATACTTTAAAAATGGCAGCTATTCCCTTTATAGTGTCTGTAGTAGCTGAGTTATTTGTGTTTCTCATCAACACACTGTCAATTGTTTTTACAAGTTGAAGGTGTCGGGAGAGAGAAGTTGCTATCTATTGTGTTGGTAAGATTGATGGCTTGGCTAAAGAGACGGTATGAAGAGTTCTCGCTATTTTCTTTTGTCGAAAGGGATCTTGATCGATTGTCGCTTGTAACGACTCTGTTCCGGACCCGCCTGCCGAGAAGTAAGAACAGTCAAGATCCGTCAGATGAATGTCTACAACCTTCTCCCCCTACTGTACATTTTAGTGTGCTAAAAAACATTAGAGTAGACATTTGAAAATAATAGAGGAACATTTTTCAAACAGTTGAAAAAAATATATGTTTGAAATTATAGCTATAAATAATTCTCCCGCGGTATTGAGGTGGGAGTAGTGTGTGTTCGTCCCTCATGATGGAAATAAAATTTCCCTTTTCATTTGTTTTAGGTATTTAGATAAAGAGTGAATATGTGTGTTCCAATATTTTTTCAATTAACTTACAACTTTTAAAAGCCTAATATATATATATATATATATATTATTTATATTTTATATATATATATATATATATATATATACTTGAGTTGACATAGCCTATCCTTCATAAAAAATGTATTTTTTCACTAAAAAGCTATGTTTGTGAACATTAACTAATTGATCATTTATTGAATCCTCATGATTTACTAATGCTCATTGTTCAATCATATAATATCAAAACACACGTATAGTTTTTTGTTAACACCGCGTTTTACTACCCGTTTGGGCTATACGCTTAAGTACTAATTAATATAATGGTTTTAGAGATTAGGAAGGTTAAATTTGGAGGAAGTGTAGCAGAATTTGCGTGGAGGGGAAAATATATTGAAAAACCATTTTGGAAAAGCCACCCTCAATACACCCGACCGAGAATTGAACCTTTTGCTCGCCGTCATCGGCGGTCTAGTCTACTAAGAGAGTAGCGTCTTAGACCATGCTGCCACTGAAGTAGGTTAGTATGTTGTTAACTCCTTCCAATGTGTTTGTAAGATGCTGTTAAATAACATGGCAATGGCATCGATAGACCTAGATGAAGAGCTAGAATCTATAGCAGTGGCTCGTGATGTAATTCTTGTTCACAAAGAGAACTGTTGTGGCTTCACAGTGCCATATGTAGACTCACACAAAGGTGACCCAGGGAGAATCTACTTCCTGACAAATATTACTGTTACACTGGTTTTGAATATTTAACGAACATTAGTCTTATATTTTGCTGGACGCTGGAAGTTTCAACATTTGGTGAGACCTGTTCAATTACCATCCACTAGTATTTTCTATTTTCTTTAAACCTTTTTACTTTCATATTAATGAAAGAAGAACCATTTTAGAACACTCCAAGCTATTGTTCTATTAAATTTATCAAACTGTATCAATTCTATACTAATTTTAAATATGCTGATTTTCTTTTGAGACATTAGATGAAATAATTTTAATCTTATAACATTCATCCAGTCTTTCATTGAATAAGTGAGGAATATTTATTTGCGAAAGAGAGAATATTTAATTGAGAACAGTTCTATAATATATTTTTTTAGTTGAATATAAAAGCAATAATAAAATTAATTTTATATTTTATGAGACATGCTTCCTATTAGGGGTGCCGGAACCTTTTTTGTCCGGGGAAGGAGGAGCGCGGGGGGAAGGGGGGAATTATGTTATGTCCCGGTTAGGTTAGGTTGAGTAAAAAAAACACGGGTTGAGAAGTTAGGGGGGCCAAAATGACGTTCTTTCCAGGCTAAATAGGTTGAGTAAAAACAAAAAGGGGGAGGTAATGACTAGGAGGACAACATTCATAATTTTTTTTTAAATATAACCATGCTGTAGGATTTATTAGCTTGAACAAAATAATATTGATGGCTTAGAAAGATTTCTCAAATAGTGTTTGATTAAGATTAAGATAGAGCAATGCAATTAGTCAATTTGATTATCACTGAAAACACAAAAGAAAGAGTCAGTCAATGTGGAAGATACAAATAACCCATTTTCTAAACACTTGACATGGGTTGAAAATTTCATGATTAAAATACTTTCTCTTTATAGGAGAAAGTTAAACTAAAGCACACAATTACAATATAAAAATTATTATTCCCTGAGTTCAATAAGTTCTTTCAATATCTTGAATGTAGGTTATTTGGCTTACAGCCCCTTACACCTATCTCCCTATAGACTTACAGTACAGCAGCCAGAGCCAGAGAAAATGTAATAGAAATAGTCAGAAAATATGAAAAAATGTAATATAGCCCATAAAATAGGTATAGCAAGGAATAATAACTAAAGCAAATGAAATTGCAACCAAACTTTTTTTTGACAACAATGTCCATAGCTTTAAAACGTGTAGGCGCCTATTTCAACCTGGTGAGAAAACGTTAAAACGATTTGTGTTTCAGAAACTTTGAAACATTCTTTAATCTTTAAAACCTTTTTATAGTTTTTTTAAGTAAGAAATTTACCAACGTCTAACATACTAACATATTTTGGTGGGAAATTGTTTTGCCTACCTTCCGAATTCACTTTGATTTTCTTAAAGTAGAATCAACTTTTGAACCTTGGTTCACACAAGTTGCAGTTACAGCCCTAATTTTTCTCTCAATGTTTCCAATTATTAACCTTCACTTACACAAATGAGTTCTGAGACTTTGAAATCGATTTTAACAACACTGTTTTAGGCATTAACAAACTTCTTTTAGTTTCACACAAAAATAATTTCTAAAAACAAATCAAACACGCCAGTGTCTATATAATGTTAACTATTAGATAGTAAATAAATGTGTGAAATGTCTTGAAATACTTATTTGTAGATGTAATTTCTGGTGCGACAGAGTTTAAATTGGTTAGCGTGTAAATGCCATGGAGACATTTTTCTCACAATTAATGATGTAAGACCTCTCAAGTTTAAATAGTTAATATTTTGGTTTATATAGGATTTCTAGATATGAACGTGATATATTGCCACTTTTAAACTAATGTTTTAGACTTTTAAAATAACTTAAAAACTCTGTTTCGTTGACTTTTGGAAAACCTATTGCTTAAAAAAACTGTTTGTTTTATAAGTATATAGTCGGGAATTTTATGATTTATTTGCATTTAATGTATTGTGAGCAGTGGAGCTATCTGAATCTTCAACGAGACGGTAACTTTACAATTTATGAAAATCTTCCGAGAGTTCATGTTCGATTCTTGAATAAGGGACTACATGTGAAAATATATCAGAGTAGGGTACGAGTGATTTGATAAAATTGGTATTGAAAATATCTAACAAATTGACAGCTACAGATCACATTACTTTAGGTATGAATACGTGAAATTATATCTAGTAGCTCTTACTGTGAAATTTCCTAAGAAATTCGGACCTAAGTGTTGGCCAATAGTTCATTAGCTACAAGTTATGTTGATGTGTTTCTTCGTAAAATGAAAATGTAGGTAAATATAAAAGATAGTGCAGATATTTACTAAAATAACGTTGATTTGTGTTCTTCAACTGCAGTAGTAATGCATTAAGTGCCCTCCCCCCCCGCCCCCCAATACTTGCATTAAATAATATTTCCTATTCACTATATTGGTTGAGAGTAAATACACCTGAGATAAGGTCAACAATAGTTAACAATAGTGGTTTTATTAAAATTAAGGATATAGATGAACAAAGTTTTAAATTGAACAAAGGAAAAGGATGCAAGGAAGTAGGAAAAGAAAGAATACCCAGTCTAAAAATAAAGGAAAGGAAAGACGGAAATTAAAACTAGCAAAATCTCTCTTTTCTTTTGAATATCCGTAATTAAAGGAATTTTGTTTCGTGAGTTTTGGAAGAAGAGTGGGTGAAATAATTAATTAAAGGGGTGATCATATACCTTGATGCATTAAAAAAAAAAAAAAGCAATTCTTCTTTTGACATAGACAAATCTAGAGACATTTAGTTAACTTGTTTCACACATCTTAATACCAACATTTTGCACATTAGCCTGATCAGGTCAATCTACGATGGCTGGAAGGTCCTGTATGAAGATTCAGGATTGGTAAACTCTCTATTATGTTGTAAATATTTAATTGTATTAGTTCTCATTTTGCTTTCAAAATATATTTGCTAATTTAATGCTGCCTTTAATATTGCTCATTTAATACTGCCTTTTTTTTATTGCCTTTTGGATATTCAATGGTATTTACGAGTATTTTACTACCTGTATGTTATATGTGTATTAACAGGTAACTTACTATAGTTTTAAGACCGTACGCAGGATTTTTGTAAAAGGGGATGGGTGTCAGTAATAATTTGTTTATGATTAGGTAGCTATACTTAACTGGTTAATAGTACAATAACCTAATATGTGACATAGTTATGGTGACACATACAATATTATTGAGATGTTTCCTTAAGTAATAAAAAATAATTTATATATTTGTATTATATTGGGACGATAAAAAATATAAGCACAGTAAAAATCACACAGCATTCAACCATTCATGACGCATCGATACCAATATCTTGTCCTAGACATACAGTAAACTTCAAGGGATAAATTATTATTAAGTAGGAGTTTACAAATATCGCTTCTCACTGGAATCCACTACTGGAACAGGTTTTTTTTTCTCGCCTCATTATATAGCTATGGTTTTATCTTGTGTAAATTTATTTATCCGTGGGAGGGGTTTGAAGCCCCCCCCTCCCATTCCCCTTGTGTATGGCCTTGCATTGTTCTATTGGTGTGGGTTGGTGTCCTGATACTTGAAATATTCAGAAAATTTGAATTTATAATAGCCAAGTTTCAAATGGTCCATTTAATGTTAATTTTGTAACAATGAGGCCTATTACTAAACTGTCAAATCTACCACGTTGCTAATATGGGTTTTTTATTTTTATTTTTTGTGAACGCCACATTTTATTAGATTGATTTTGAACGGATATTTATTTTCTCATCGTTTCTGTACGTTGTTTAACGGTATTTATAAATGGCATAATATTGATTATTTATTGAAGTAAGGAAATAACCATATTTTAAAATTAAATAAGACCAATATTTATTTCATATTTGTAATATTTTTAAAATTCTATATAATATTATGTTTGTATTGAAAAAGAATAATTATTCATCTCCCACGGTCCATGGTAGGCGTACATTGATATATGTTGGTTATGTCAACGTACATAATTTTGGACTTTTGGGCCATTTAAACGGCTTTTAATTTTTTAAGTATTTCAAAGAAGCTTTGAACATTATGTAGGTGGGTTAGCTGATTTGTAAGTTTGTTTGTGGATTGTTAGTAGTTACATGTTGCTTTGAGTTGTTAGTGACTAAGTTAATTGAAAATTGTTATTCAAGGATTCATGTTGATTAGGTTGCATAAAATCTCAGATTGATTGGACTGCTTACAGTTTTTATTATATGTGTTGGTTAGACTTATATTCAACTATTCTCTTAGTTTATAGATGCAAAGGTATTGTTAAGGTGTTCTTATAGATTAGTTAAAACAAATGCAATGCCTTCATCAGCTATAATGTTCATAGCTTTGAGTTTTTTGAGTCTTTCAGTTTTAGGGCTAATTTAAGTTTTTCTTGACTTTTATTTTGTGATTTTTGCTAGACTTTTAAGTTTTAACTGTGGTTCTGAATAATGTTCTTTAGTGGATTTCTCATTGTGAATATTGTTGGGATATCCGGAAGTCTCTATTTTTTTAATCCTTTTTAAATTAATAATTTAATTTTATTAGCTATTAATTTTAACAATGTGAGTAGTGTAGATAAACCCCAAAAATATGAATTTAAGAACTATTAATACAGAGTAATTTTCTACAAAAATATTGAAAATATTTCAAAAGTAATGCCTAGGCAGTAGGCACAGTCTTAAGATCATATGATAAATGGCTGCTTCGTGATGGCTTGGTGCAACCATTATTACTAATCATGTTCTAATACGATGTCTTAACATTCTTAATAGATTTCTTTATCCAAATATCGGGGGGCTTCTATCCATTTACACCCGTGGCGCTTGATGTAGGTACTGTACATCTAACTACCACCATTTCTTGGTGCATTTGTATAAGAGAGTCTTGTTTACCCGTCGACTCGTGCGGAAGGATCTACACCAAACCACAGCTAGATACCCGTGGTGGGGGGAAATACCACGAGAGCTACCACTGTTACCAACGTAACTACACTAGTTTAACTCTGAACGGCCGTATAATTATGTTGGTAACCAATGTTGGTCCTGGCTTTCTTCTATGAATAAATAAATACGTCAGTAGACTGGCAGACTGTGTTTGCTCAAAATAAGCTTGTGTTACATTTAAATTTACCCTGTTAGCTACCTATTATAGCTATATTTTTGTTAGGAAGGCAAATGCTTAGAACAATACATAGTCTATTTATGATAACATTTATAACAAACCCCACCCGAAAGATTTCATTTGTATAAATAGTTCACAATAATTATACATATATGAATAGAATGACCATTGACTGTTGACAGGGCTAAATGGTTTTAAAACCATACACGTATATACCATGACACTGTGAGTGTTTTTTTTTACATAAAGATTTAAAAACAAGTGTCGGATAAACGCTATATACAATTTAATATCCTGTCTTCCCAACACAACTTGTGAATGTGAGGAATGCCAGGCCTCCACCGTGGTTCGGATTCCACGCTAAACTGTAGGTCCTCCATTTCATCTCACAATCACCCCACCATTACACATTAGCGTAAGTGTGTATAGCCCGAACGGGTAGTAAGACGTGGTGCTAATTAAAAAAATATATCTTTCCAAATATAAAATGTAATATTTTGTTGTTAAACAAACTTTTGCGTGCTCAAGGTCTTAATGCAACCATTAATTTATAACTTTTATCTTATATATATATATGGTGTGAGCCCACAAACGAACTAGGCCGACCGAGCGGCCACCACCGTTAGCGATGATAGTGGCAACATTTGCGGATAGAGGGTGCAGTCGGTGCAACGAGCCCACTGGCCGTTAACCCCAGTTTTTCTAAACCGGAGATGCTATATATTCATTCAAGAAACTCCTCATTAGCCCACCGGCCGTTAACCACAGTTTTCTAAACTGGAGATGCTATATATTCATTCAAGAAACTCCTCATTAGCCCATTGGCTGAGTTTGGCCTTATTCCAGACCCACAGCTTCGTAGATAAGTTTTGGAAGTGCCAAGGATCGAACCCGGGTCTTCTGTTCTGTAACCAGGAACTCTAACCAATATACCATTTATGTGGTCATATGTATATAAATTCAATTCAGGGGGAAATGACAACCTGAAGCCCTGGAGGGGTAGAGCTTCGGCACCAGACCAAAAGTCTTATATTCGATCCCCGTGTCCAGATGGTATTTTTCACATAGTTAGATTTGATTCAACTATCAGGACTGATCCTGTAAGCAATCATTACGAATCAGTTTGTGATATGCGAGAATTTATACATATAAACGAAGAATTTAATGGAATAATCCAGTTTCACAGTTAAAAACACTTTTCGCTAAAGTAAAATAAAAACTTAAATAACATAAAATTAGTTTTTTTTTAAATTTGTTTCCCACACCAAATTTAGCTATTTTTGGTACACAACGTCTTGCCGAACAACCCAGAGAGTTAAACTGTCGTGGCAGGGATGATAAAAATGTAATGTATTGTAAGCTATGCCCGCATTTGCGCGATGGCAGAAAGAAGAACATTTTAGGGGAAAAATTAAGCTACACTTGGCCTGAATTTGAACCCCTTCCCCGTTACAGATTAAATGAGAGTGACGCCTTTCAAAGTAGGTTGTTATAGATACCAATAATGAGACATTAATACATACCAAAGGACTATATTAAGATAGGAACTATCTTATTAGTTCTTCTATTGTTAGTTCTTCTATACGTGAGACTGTCTAATTTAAATGAAAAATAATGTGTTTTAAAATTTGTTTTTATTGATGTATCTAAGTGTGAGATAATTATATAAACAGTAAATTTTCTAAAATCAAGTGTTATGAAATAATTTATAAGCTTTAAGTAATTTTATATAGCTATTTTGTCATCACCAAAATGCTAGATTTTTTTAACTCCCAATTAAAGTAATTATTTTAATGGAAATTAAATAGTTTGACTTGCAAATCAATCAAAACTAAATTATTTTTAGTGAAAATCATAACGTGATGGTAGCAGGGGGCTCATTTCTTTTCTTTCTTGTGTCTCTAAACTATCTTTAACTAATAAATATGAAATTACATCATCAATAATGTTGCATTCCAAATTAATTTAATCCAAAAGGACTTCTGGAAATTTCAACTAACACTTAAAACATTAAATTCATAAAATATCTTAAATCATCACAATTATTTATGAATTAATACTAAATTTCAAATAATTAACTATAGTTTAAAATCTATATAATTTTTTACTAGAAAATTTAAAATAAGTCAAATATGTGGTAAGATTTAGGAATCTCGCTGCTCTGCCACTATATAGAAAAGAAATTCCAAGATATTCACGCAAAATTTAGGAAACTTTGTCCCAACTGTTATCATAAAAATGTATAGATAAATTGGCTTTAGATGTTCTTTAAGAATTTATAAAGCTTGTTCCCGTAAGCTTATCTCGTAAGATTTAGAAAGCTTGGTCTAAACTGTTATTTTAATATTTAGAAAGCTTGGTTTAAGCTTATATTTTAATATTTAGAAAGCTTGGTTTAAGCTTATATTTTAATATCTATAAAGTTTGGTGTCATCTGCCATTTTAAGATCTGAACAGCTTAGCTTCAGTTGATCTTTTAAGATTCACACATATTGGCCTCAGATATTCTTTCTAAAACAAAATCCTCACTTCCATGGCTTTGTTTAAAACCTTCGTATCCTTGTCGTTGTTCCAAACAAACTCCCTTCCACAAACATGTCGAGGTCATATTGTAGACCTCCCCCTACGGAGGTCGAACCTGAGTCGCCAGTATGAGGAAGTCAAGCGTAAGGAAGCGCTCCACTCGGTGGGTAACTGAGTTACTCTACGGAAATGACGTCTTGAAGAGAGGTAGTGTGGCAGGCAAGAGGGGAAGCGGTGAAGACGGGTACTCCCTCCATAAAGAAACTTCTACTACAATGTACTTCCTTGACTTGCTCTAATTTGTAAGTTGCTTGGATAGACAGCTGTTGGGTATCGTGGCTTTAAACGTTCATTTTCGGAAGAACAGGTGTGTTTCAAGGCTTTGGCTGGAAGCGTCAAAGACGCCTTGAAACGGGAGCAATAACAAATTAGAGGTAGCTCATGTGCACCTTCCCCATAAAGTTTCTTCAAGGAGTATCTGAGCAATACGTGTCATTAACATCATCATTGGGAACGTGCACGGTGGATGTGACGTCAAGTTACTCTGGTTTTGTTTGCCATTTGGGGGAGGTCTGGGTTAGAAACCCGGCCGGGTGAAGTGATGATGATGGTTTCTCCTAAATAGCTTACCACTCTCCCTACAGAACGGTTCAGGTACACTTGGTACTAACATCCCGGATGGTCTAGGACTGAGATCAGGTGTGGAGCGAGCCAGTAAATGTCTCACGCCAAGTGGGGGGGAGGGTAGCAAGAGAAACTTAGCTAATGTTCATTTTTTAGTTTTTTCCTTTCTTTAATTATTTGAAGTATTTAACGTGTACTTACTGAACCGACTGATTAGATCAGCACACGACTTATAAACTAACTTAAATCTAGAACACTAGCTTAGAGTCAATCTGGGATACTAGCTGAGACTCACCCTGATACTTTAAAAATAAAGCTGTAACTAGTTTTATAATTTAACATTAGATGATATGACCGCTGAACGTACTATTTATAGAACTTCCTGGTGACCTGGTAGTCCAAGGTTAAGGTGTCGGACTTCTATGCTGGAGGTCTGGGGTTCAATCCTCGGTCCCGGCACAGATCTATCTGATTGCCAAACCCTTCCTTCACCTCTGACAAGACGTGTATTAATCACAACTTGTGAATGTGAGGAATGCCAGGCCTCTACCGTGGTTCGGATTCCACGTTAAACTGTAGGCCCTCCATTTCATCTCACAATCACCCTACCATTACACATTAGCGTAAGTGCGTATAACCCGAACGGGTAGTAAGACGCGGTGCTAATAATAATAATAATAATATAGAACTTCCTCTTTCACCCCTCGTTTCACTTTTGGACTACTTTAATCTAAAAAAAATTGTAAAAGAAAAAAATGTCTTTTTTTATGCATGGTCTCAGGCCTGAATGTCTCCGGGGTTGGGGACTTATCACTAGAAGATTTTCTGGGGATGTGGTTTGTTCTCAAAAAAAAGTTGTGAAAGATTTGGGTGAGCAGAGCTCAATGGCCCGATATAATTATAACTTAGTGGGCCTTGGTTCGATCCCCTGTGAGATTAGAGAGAACAATTGTTTTTGTTTCTCCATGCGTACAGGTGTGGTAACTGGTAACATCTACGGCTGATAATTTGGTGATCAATGAACAAGTCGCTTATTGATCAATAAAACGTTAATCTACTGACAGCAATTTAAATCAAAAAAATAAATTTGACGCCACAGGGATGTAACAAACTGTGAAACTGATTTATTTCCGAACATGACTTCTGTTTTTGTTTTATCACCGTTTCTTACTACCTGTTAAGGCTATATGCGTATATGATAATTACTCTAATATGGTAAGGAGGAGGAAGGAACCATATTAGAAGCACATCTACCCACATTTGCATGGTTGGAGAGTGGGACACCATTAAAGAAAAAACACTCTCGGTATATCCGACCAGGATTCGAATCCCTATCTTCCTGTCTTCAGCAGTCCTGTTTAACAGGAGAGTGACGCCTTAGAACTTTCGGCCACTGAAGCTGGTCTAGTTTATGTTCACTTGGCATTCATTCTGAGGACATTAAAAACAAAATATAATCCCAGATTATGAGAGGATTACTTGCGACTTGCTCTCTAATTATTTATTATAAAATAACTTTGAAAAGTGTTAATGTTATTATCTGTCCTAATTTTGTAAGAATTAAAGCAAATCATTTAAAGATAAGTGATTTTAATTTAATTTATTATTTCCTCCATAAGTGAAGTAAGTGGGATAGTCGTTAGACCAGTAGATCGACCAACAAAATGGTCCGGTGGTAGTTTCCTTTGTGTGCTACACGTCCTGGGGTGTTCGCAACTGCTCATTCAAGGTGGATGGAAGGAGTTATGACGCCAGAAAAGGACAGTGTTTTTGCATTTTTTATAGCAAAACATTTTTTATCAAAAATAAATAAAATATTGCTCCAGTAAAAACATAGAATTTAATTTTCTTCACATGCTGATATCAACAGTTCCTGAATATCCATCATTACTATGGTGGCATTATCTAACAAACCTTTTAAATGATGAGAAAAATTTCTCATTAAATTCTAGAACACCCTTGACAGATATTCAAGAAATTTTACGTTTGTACTGGATCTATATTTTATTTATTTTGGTCCAAAAAAGTTTTGCCATAAAAACTGCAAAATCACTTACCTTTCCTGGCGTCCCCTCGCTTCGGTGGCCACGTGTTCTAACTTGATATTCACGCAATAGATTTAGACTGCCGATGACGGGGAGTTTGAATTTCGGTCGGGTGTATCAAGGTTGGTTATTACAAAATAGTTTTCACTCTACCTCCACGAAAATGTGGGTACACTTCCTACAAATATAACCTTTCTAATCTATAAGACCACTAGAGCAATTAGTACATAAGCGAACGGGGATTAAGACATGGTGCTAAAAAAAAACAAGTAGAACGTGTAAAACAACCGGGAGGAAGAAGACACATTGAGATTTCTTAAAAATAAAAATAAATGTATAATAATGTAAAAGTATTATTCTTGTTTGACTCACTATCCATTAAATAGACTCAGAATCAACTACGCATGAACACAATTTATTCTAAAGTTCTTGACGACAGAATGTTTGAAAGTTGTCCGTTAATTGCCAGTTAGCAATCATCTAGCTACCTGCTTGTCTTGTCCTCAAGTATCATCTGTCACTCGACAGCTGTTGGTGAGGACATTCTCAAAATAAATTTGATTATATGTTATGTAATGCTTTATAATTATTTTGATGCAGAGTTTGCTTTTGGCTTCATATTCAAAACTATTAGAGGGAATAATTATTTCAGCGCGAATGTGCTTGATTTTCAAGTCGGGAGGCTGAAGCTCAAACCCCAGACAGGTTAAACGAGTATGTTTTTTTTTTATTTCTTCACAATTTGGATTTCTTATCATCTTTTTAGGTATATTCTGGAGTATTAATTTATTACCAATATTTTCTAATAACATGTCTCTATGGTTATTAGTGACTTGGACGGAAATTAAGACGCTAATCAACAAATTAAAATTTCCTTCAACTATTTTTTTTTAATATTATTTTCTAACTTTCAGACGTATATAAAATGGTTCCTGACACAAGAATACAAATGGTTGAAAATTTACGATCTCGTCGAGGGTTAAAAAGTTTTGAAAAGTTGCTGTAAAGCTTCCCCCGTCTATGCTACGTGATTCTCTCTCTTTTAATGGAGAGGATTACGCCAGCGCCAGTAGAGCCAGCCTTCCGAAACCCAATTCCCGATGTTAGATTATGAGCAGTTGATCTGTATTTCGTCATAACAAAGGGAATATGTCCCCAGTCTCCTAACCCCGTTTCCATTTTTTTTTTACTCTGTACATTTTCGATATCAAAAGCCTCTGGGACAACTTAATCTACGAAATTGGATTGACAGTGACAAAAATAATTTCCAATTAAAGATGGCTCTCTTAAACCCATATTGATATGATAATATGCTTACCTAGTACGTACTACCTATTGCACTGACTGAACATATATATTCAAGCATATTCAGAGATAATAACGGGTGTGATAGTTCTTTTTATACATTACTTTTAAATCTTCTCTCCCATCTAGTTCCATCTTGTCTCTCCCAAATCAAATACAAACATAATATTATATAAAGTTTTAAAAATATTACAAATATGAAATTAATATTGGTCTTATTTAATTTTACAATATTATTATTTCCTTACTTCAATAAATAATCAATATTATTCCATTTATAAATACAGATAGTTATTTTACCTTAGCATTTTTTTTACCACCACGTCTTACTACCCGTTCGGGTTATACGCTTACGTACTAATTACACTAATGGTTTTAGGGATTAGAAAAGTTATATTTAGAGGAAGTGTATCCGCATTTGCGTGGCGGGATAGTGGAAAACTATTTTAGGAAAACCACCCTGAGTACACACGAGCAAAATTAGAAACCTCAATCTCCCCATCATCGGCAGTCTAGTCTACCACAAGAGTAGCGCGTTAGATCATGTGGCCACCGAAGAAGGTCACAGCATCGTTAAAACACTCTGATACAAGCGGGTGAAGTTATATAAATATCTTCGTTCTTTGATTCTATCTATCTAAATTGTAATCACAAGACAAATTACACGAGTAGGGTATTTTCATGGAATTCTGTAGATCTCCAACAGAAGCCAACGGCAAATTGCTAATATTTCTTAGACAAATAATATAACAGTGCAGCAGCAGTGTTTATTATGTAATTGAATCATAATAATTAGTGTAATAAGGGTTCATCATTTATTTGAAAAAAATAATACTTTAATTTATGAAAAGGATGCGAGAGTGGAATAACAAATCTTAGTCCCTTTTATTCAAAAATATCCTTTTGTAAACAGAAAAATAGTATTATTTTATACTTTTGCTGCTTTAACAATAATAAATTGAACTAGTTTTTATATTAAAAGTAAATACATCATATAGCGCTCTAATTAAAATATGTGTTCAATATAATTACGAGTAAAATACATATACATATTAAAATAATTAGGTATTATTGTTATTTATTTATTTGGGGGTTTTAACGTGCACTTTCTGAACCGATTGATTATATCAGCAAACGAGAATTTCTATTAGCAAGAACGAAAGGTCCTACCAATTTTCCCGGGAAACGGTGTTACGGATTTTTATCGCTCAAGAAAAATCCGTTGACCTCAGCTGGGTTAAAACCCCCCAAACATCGGGTCCTGAGGCGAGAATTTTACCTAAAGACCATCAAGGTCGACAAAAAAAATAGCGAATGGTTCACCAGTGACCGCAACAAAACCAAAATCGATAATAGGAGGGTTAAAATGTTAGCTATGTCACTGTAAAAATAAACTACTAACAAAACGTTTAATTATTATATTATAGCTCCTATTTGATATTAGGGCTACATTAATATTATTTTGATGATTGAGATTATACTTTTTTAAATAATTTCTAAAACAATAACAATACTATACTATGCTAGTGTTTCTAAAATTCTGTCTCAATTTTAATGTGTAAATAAAGTCTTCTAAAACGTGATCATAAACAAATGTTTTTCTATAAAGTGTTCGTTTGAATAAACATGTAACTAGCTTTTGGGATGTCTAAAGGCCCGCCAATTTATCTCAAAGTAAGCTGTGAATCTACCTACTCTTTATTAATATGGCATAATGACGAGTTCAGGATTAATTAGCAAAGAGCACCCCTGACAGAGTTCCCCTTGTTTATTGAACGCTTATGATAAAATATTCAGGCCATTAAGTAGACAGTTTAATCATAAATCAATGTCTCACTGGTTCAATTTCAGGGTTCTAGTTGATGAACTGGCTACTATCTGTTCTAATAACATAGCCCCGATGACAACTCCTCCCTTACCCGCTTTTGATCGGGAAATACAGAAATGTGTTTTATTACTTCTCTGGAGCAGTAAATGTCGTTGATCAACAAAGTGACACGCACGATTCCTCTTTCAACAAACTTCAATTCCTGTCCATTACTATGATTGAGTTCTGATATACACAAACAATTCTGTAGTCGAATAGTGGTCGCACTGATAAAGTACTCGGTTACATTTGGTAATGAGAGAAGATAATGATGGAATTTAATAGAATTCATGTGGGCAGTTAAACCTATGGTAGACTTTTTAATATAGTTATATAGAAAGAGGTTATAAAACAAAATTAATACAATCATTTTAATATGTTTCATATCATTTAATGTAATAAATGTAATTAATTATTAGAATTCGATTCAACTTAATAAACACTTTAACAACGCTTGGTGGAAATAATTATCTTTGTTCATTTATATTGTTTATATTATTTCTAGCCTGTGATTGAATTTCCAATTTTGGCAATCCTCAAAACTTTTTAGGATGGCTTGATGTGCTAATTTGAATTATGTTCATCCAATAAGAAACAATTTAGAGGTTTGAAACTTGATTATTGATTTGAATATATTTTGGCTAATTGTTAAAACTGATCTAAATAGATATATGTACTGTACATGATAATTAAGATGTATCGGTTTATTTAATCATGGTATGTCAATTTGTTTAACATGTTTAGTCTAAGACTTTCTTAAATACATCATAATACAATTCAAGTATTATCTTGTGTGCTACCAATGATTATGGCAGCTTTTAGCAAAATATGTAACTTTCATGAGCACTTATTCGTAGTTTGGTAGTAAGTAGCATAGGTCACATTTTTCTGGCATGTTTGGGTACACACGCATTCGCAGAAACTATACTAGTATTCATTAAAGAGATTTCACATACCATGATCAGATAAAAAATATAGCTGTCCCTGGTTGTTCTATAGTCAGCATAGATGGTAAAAGGAAGGTATCAGACTTACTTATATAAAAACAAATTCACATTACCCGATCAGATAAAATATAGAATATTTAAATTGTATCTCTTGCACGTCAATACTTTAAAATTGCCAGAATCACCTCAAAACAATACAAATATTGACTTTTCATATAAAACTCACTTAGGTAAAAGGAAGAGTATGGAAATACCTACATAAAGAGAGTTCACATGACACGATCGGATAAAAAATATAACTGTCCCTGGCTTTTCTATAGTCAACCTATGTGGTAGAATGAAGGTCCAGGACCTACTTACATAAAAAAATAGTTCACATGACACGATCGGATAAAAAAGAGAAAATTTAAATGGTGTTTCTGGCAACTCAATACTGCGAGATTGCCAAAAACACCTAACAAACAATCAAAATAAGTCTAAAAATATTGATTTTTCATGTAAAACTACATTTGCTAAACGAAAGGACTCGGAATTACCTATTTAACGAATTGCCTCTAAAACAAATTAAAAGAAATTAAAAGTATCTTTGAATGGGAAATAAATTTTTGCTTTTTTCTCATAGCCCATACGTATGCATATTAATTACGCTAGTTGAGAATGATTGAAGAAGATAAAATTTAGAGGAAATTTACCCGCAATTGCATGTTTGTATTTACTGGAGAAACATTTAGGAAAATCTATCCTCAGGACACTCAAGACAGAATTCTGGTCCTGAACTCCTCAACACCGGAAAACTAGACCAAACGAGCGTGCCATTTAGACCGCGTGCCATTGGTACAAGTAATTAAAAAGTTGAAAGAAGGAGATTATGTGTATTTCATAGAAATTATTATAGCTTTGAAAATATACCGGATAGTTCAAAATAATGAGAATATGTTAAACTTTTAATTTACACGTTATACAAACCATTCTAGGAAACAAAGTTTCGAAAATCGAAAGTAAGGAATAAACCAACGAGTGAATGCACGCACGCCTTGTCTTGTTGAATACAACTGTCTCGAGACACCTCTGCGTTGCTCTGGTCTCCTGATACAATCAGCTTAAGTACCGACAAACACGGTCGTAGTTGGTTGGCAATTGTGGAACTGTGATCGGTAGGTACATGTCGGGTCGGTAACTACCAATGAGGTATTAGGAGCGCAGAGCTCTCCAAGAGATATTCGAGTTTGGGCGCGCTAAGTAAAGCTACCTATATATAGTACATTCACAACCTTAATTTACTTGGATGACAGCTCAAAAAGTTACTATAGATAGTCCCTAATGTATCCCTACGCCAACAACTGACATCTGTCACTTTGGATGACTGTAATGAAAACATATGATAGTGTATGATTGTGATAACCACAGTAATTTAGGCCAATACTATTTATATTTATTTGTGAACAAGCAAAAAGCATATTTGTCGTTTTATTCCACTTAAAAAAATTATTATTCACAAAAGGTCTAACGAATATAGCTTCAAAATGGCGACCGAAGAATTTATAAACCATGTGATTGAACATGACGGAAACCAGTTCTTTACAATGATGCACCCACGCAGCGGATAAAAATATTTTATCAGTTAAACATTTAGAAATACGACGAAACAATCATAAAATAATTTATTATATATAAAAAATGACAAATATTTTCTCTTTTCCAAGTAAATACGATGCCTGTATTAAAAGGTATTGATGTATACACTATATTACACATTATAAATAACATTCCAAAGTGAAGAACAAGTACTTTAATTATGTTTAAAATATTGTTTCGGAATGAGTAAAAAGAAATTATTAAAAGTAATTAAATAGTGTGAGAAAACTTAAGTTTATGTTATTTTAAATATAAAATGTAACATGTAATTTAAAAACTTACCATTTATAACATAACAGTGATCTTTAACAAGTTTTGGCAACCCAAAACCTAAACATATGATTTTTGAACTGTCATCCAGGTAAAAAGCTATCATGAACAGACTTTACCGTATGAACCATTATCGTTAGATTCACCAGACCAATAAAAAGTACACTACCTGAGTATAGAAAATAAAATATGGCATTAAAAAAAATTGTATCTTAAAAACAACTTATCACCATGAACTATTATCATCGTTTGAAGGGTGAAGATTGCTAACAAGTTGGTAACAGCCAAACAAACAAAAAAGTTGAAAGAATTTTTTTTAAGGGCTGTAATTTCTCGTCAATGAAAACTACCACCAATAGGCCATCCAAACACTATGTTTCATTTTCAAATTTAGCTACACGATATTCAAATGATTCCATGACAATATAAAATATATTTGATGATATTTATGCAAACGTTCAGCCACAGAGGATTAAATAATCCTAAATTATCAAGTCTTGTGAGAATTTGAAGAGGGTATTTTACACATGTTAAACCTTAAACCATTGAGGATGGTAGAAAATGTTACCTTGACACCATTGAGAATGGTAGTCTACAAATGTTACACTGACCCCATGGAGGATGGTAGTCTACAGATGTTACACTGACTCCATGGAGGATGGTAGTCTACAGATGTTACACTGACCCCATGGAGGATGGTAGTCTACAGATGTTACACTGACCCCATGGAGGATGGTAGTCTACAGATGTTACACTGACCCCATGGAGGATGGTAGTCTACAGATGTTACACTGACCCCATGGAGGATGGTAGTCTACAGATGTTACACTGACCCCATGGAGGATGGTAGTCTACAGATGTTACACTGACCCCATGGAGGATGGTAGTCTACAGATGTTACACTGACCCCATGGAGGATGGTAGTCTACAGATGTTACACTGACCCCATGGAGGATGGTAGTCTACAGATGTTACACTGACCCCATGGAGGATGGTAGTCTACAGATGTTACACTGACCCCATGGAGGATGGTAGTCTACAGATGTTACACTGACCCCATGGAGGATGGTAGTCTACAGATGTTACACTGACCCCATGGAGGATGGTAGTCTACAGATGTTACACTGACCCCATGGAGGATGGTAGTCTACAGATGTTACACTGACCCCATGGAGGATGGTAGTCTACAGATGTTACACTGACCCCATGGAGGATGGTAGTCTACAGATGTTACACTGACCCCATGGAGGATGGTAGTCTACAGATGTTACACTGACCCCATGGAGGATGGTAGTCTACAGATGTTACACTGACCCCATGGAGGATGGTAGTCTACAGATGTTACACTGACCCCATGGAGGATGGTAGTCTACAGATGTTACACTGACCCCATGGAGGATGGTAGTCTACAGATGTTACACTGACCCCATGGAGGATGGTAGTCTACAGATGTTACACTGACCCCATGGAGGATGTTAGTCTACAGATGTTACACTGACTCCATGGAGGATGGTAGTCTACAGATGTTACACTGACTCCATGGAGGATGGTAGTCTACAGATGTTAATCCTGAAATCAATTATATCAGTAGTCTACAGATGTTAACCCTGATTGACCTTGATACTATTGAGGATGGTTATCTCAAAGTGTCCACTAGGGCCTATTGATGAAGACAGTAAATAAAACCTGATACTGTTTTTTTAACGCCATATACAGTATGATGTATTATATTTTTATTTAGATAGAACTATTTTTTATATTTCTAAAGAACATCACTAGTACGTTACTCTTTTAATATATATTTTGCAATAACGGAATATATTTACAAATACGTATATGGAAATTACTGACAAATATACTATTATTTAGAATATTTTAGTATAAAGGACCATAAGTGTGACATTTCATTTTTTTTAAATCAAACTGTGAACTTTTTCAAAAACCTAAAAAGTCGTTTATTATTATTATTATTATTATTATTATTATTATTATTATTATTATTATTATTATTATTATTATTATTATTATTAGCACCACGTCTTACTATCCGTACGGGTTGTACGCACTTACGCTAATCTGTAATGGTAGGGTGATTGTGAAATGAAATGGAGGACCTACAATTTAATGTGGGATCCGAACCACGGTGGAGGCCTGGCATTCCACACATTCACAAGTTGTGAGTAATACACGTCTTGTCAGAGGTGAAGGAAGGGTTTGGCAATCAGATAAATCTGTACCGGGACCGAAGATTGAACCCCGAACCCTCAGCACAGAAGTCTGACACCTTACCCCTAGACCACCAGGTCACCAACAGTCGTCTAAAAAGTCACTTGGATCTTAGAGGGTTTTTACTCAAAGAATATTTTATTTTATATGTGGTAATGAAAATTGCATTTAAATTTACTAAGAATCACCGCCATGTTATTCACTTTTCCCCGATCACCAAATCAGTATTCATACGAGCTGCTTCGGTGGCCGCATGGCCTAAGGCACTAGTCTCGCATTAGACCAAACTGCCTAAGACAGGAAGATCAAAGTTGGAATCTCGGTAAAGTGTATTGAAGGTGGTTTTTCGAATATAGTTTTCCACTCTCCTTCCACGCTAATGCAAGTACACATCCTTTAAATAAAACCATCCTCATCCCTAAAACCACTACCACAGTTAGTACATAAGAGTATAGCCTGAACGGGTAGTAAGACGCGGTGTTATGTTTTGTTGATAGTGATCGTAAGTGCATGTTTGTGTGTAAATCTCAATTGTGTTGGACAATGAATCTTCAT
Source organism: Timema bartmani (assembly GCA_902151455.1). Taxonomy (NCBI): domain Eukaryota; kingdom Metazoa; phylum Arthropoda; class Insecta; order Phasmatodea; family Timematidae; genus Timema; species Timema bartmani. The sequence continues at coordinate 17,993 of CABFWB010003827.1, read as the reverse complement.
GTCAGTTTTTTAAGCTAATTAAAAAAGAGATAAATTGTATTTAGAATGTTGTGGTCATAGGATTAATTATTGTTCACATCTCGAAACCATGGACTAAAGATAGAGAATCTGACAGATACAAAGGAAGAAAGGGAAGATAGATATCTTCTGGTCAGGGTTAAAGGGAAGAAAGGGTTGCCTCTAGTGAGAACAAAAGGCGGTCATTTAGTGTCCTCTCTTACACACTCAAGGGTGTGACACTGACTAACTAACCAACTAGCAAACAAACTAACTAACCTCTTTTGCTTTGATCTGTCATCCGAACAAGTAAAGGGCATCTCCCTGATTCATCTAACAAATGGGGCGGAGTTCTTTGTGTCCTCCACAGCCTTAGCGCTGTTTATTGTGTCTCCATCAGGGGTTGCTCAACGTGCGGCCATGGAGTTCTTTGTGTCCTTCACAGCCTTAGCGCTGTTTATTGTGTCTCCATCAGGGGTGCTCAATGGGCGGCCATCGTAAAGGCTAGGCGAGTGGTTAGGCGAATGACTAATGATTCTGAAGGCCCATACTCGATTCTAACCAGTTGCACTTTGTGGTTTTCGAGCTTTCCAGGTGAATCCTGAATAATGAGCTGAGCATTCACCCATCTTACTCTATCCCCTGAAGTTGGTTAGCTCCCGGCATGAACGTACCTGACTTTAACACTTTGGACACACAAATTATTATTATTATTATTATTATTATTACTACTATTACTAGGCCTATTTCTTAGCACCGCATCTTACTACCCATTTGGGTTATACGCTTATGTATTAATAACACTAATGGTTTTAGGGATTAATAAGGCTATATTTAAAGGAAGTGTACCCGCAATTGCGTGGAGGAAGAGTGGAAAACCCTTAGTACACCTGACCGAGATTCGGACCTAGGTCTCCCCGTCATTGGCAGTCTAGTCTAACACGAGATCAGCGCGTTAGACCACGCGGCCACCGAAGTGGGTTACAGATTTAGCCCTCACTAATCATAGCTTATTTAACCCTAGCAGAAGTACCTGAAGTCGCCCGGGGTAACCACGCAATGGAATGCGTGGCTACCCCAGGAAACTCCTTTATTTGTTTCAAAAATACATAAAAAAACTCTCTCCATTTTATTTCTTCCAACCCATTTTTTTAATTAATTTAAAAAATCAAATCCAAATTTTAAAATTCCAGCTTCGAGGTGCACATGTTTGGGCACAGGGGATACTAGTTTTAAAATTACAGACCTCTACGTGCTCACGACAGATAGATACACAAACTCTTCATTTTTTAAAATAATTTTAATGGAGACTAATCCAACATTATTACCTTTTAAATATTTAGCTTCATATTCAAAATACTTGTTTTATTTGAACAATAATATAAATTCAAGACTTCCATTGCACCCCAATTTAAAATATGTCCAACACTTTTCTCAATTATTTGTTCAATATTTAAAAAGGTTTAGGCATAAACCCATTTATAATAGTGTTATTAATTCTATTTGAAATAATTGGCACTTAATTTAAGTAACCATTGATTTAGTCAAAAATACATTTTTTCTTCTTTCATTGATTACATATTTATGTGGTCGTGTTTATATAATATAATAAATTGCTCTCTTGTCCAAAACATATTTACGTGTGTGACACAATCACGTGATTTGGTAAACACTGTTTCTCAACTATGTTTTAAGTTGACCTAGATAACTAAAAGATATTTCCACCTTCCAGGATGAGCTCGAACCTACAGCGCTAATGTCCGCGCGGCCATTCCACACTGGCATTCACGGTGTAAATGTCAACGGTCGTGCCAATTCACACTGCAACCAAATGTTTGCGGACATTTTTGATGCCTACAAACTTGATTTGCTCTACTGTAGTGTAGTGTAGTGTAGGTGATCACGTGCTCTTCAAAATACCACTGCGCATGCCCAGTCCAAAATGTCCAAGAGGACGCCCTACCGATCGCCCGAAGAGTGATTTGAAAACATTTGTTCCTCGGACACCTCGGTCGTTCTGTGACACCGTGGACGCCCGTGTGAAATGGCCTTGAATGAAGCAAGTACAAATGGTTTAATAAGACCATACAATGTATTTTTGATATAACTGAAGCTATAAAATCATGTAAGCTATTAAAAAAATCATTCAACTAAATTTTATCTTGAAGATAACTTTCCCTTAAAGCACAAATGCCTTTAGGAATTATTTCCATATTTTCAAATGTATGCTAGTCGAGGTTAGTAGTGTCTCCTTGTTATGAATGTTATACATGTGATTAGTAAAAATTATAATAGCCCGTATATTTAATATTAGTATTTAAATTATTTCAGTTCTTATCAAGTGAAATCAAAATCTAAAGTAGTATAGGGATATATAGCTCAAATCCGACATAAGAAACGCTATAAATATTAACATTATAAAATTAACAATATACTTATCGTCTGGGCACAATATATCTGGGTGGTAGGAGTGTAGAGAATGTTGCTTAAAGACAAAATAATATAACTAAATATGTTGCAATACCAAAAAATAGCTTACATCAATATATTTCTCTAGTTTAGCCATTTTAAAATAACAGGCTTAGTTTTAAATAGTCTTAATGTTAAAACGTGTTGTTTGGATTAATAAATTTGTATATAAAATATATAATTTAAACGTATAAAAACATAAATTTTTTGTGATTACCAAAATGTAGCCTATATACTACTTCAAGTAAATGTGTATTAAGGAAAATGGAATGTTATGGAATTATTATCTCCAGGAATAGGAATTCATGGATCTCGAGTGGAAAAGTTGGTAATAATCACGGAGGTCAGAATAACACAGAAATGAGGAAATGTTCGACGAAACAAATATAGACTATTCACGGTAATACCATAAGTTGAACGATCTACTGTTGATGGATCTGGAGCGAGATTATGAAGAGTACTAGAGCTCTCTCTACCTAGTGTATGGTCCACTATACAGGCTTGGCGGGTTGTCTGTATATCAGGCGGGTGAGTGAAGCTTAGAGGTGATTTCAGGAGCTTCTCTAAATGTAAGTCCCGACTTATGTGCTTCCCAGGTGCTTTTGTATTGGGCTGTTAGTATCTTATTTTAGCTCTTATACTTCTCATCAAATATTTGTGTTCAAAAAAGTTACATAATTAAGATATATATCGCTCTGCTAGTCAGTAAAAAATAGATATCCACTGTTAGCTTCAGCTTAGTTTAAGTTCTTTCTATCTAAGGTTTTTTCCCATTTCATTGAGACCAAAACCAGTCAGGTGTCAACGATGTTATGTTAGGTGACTTAATTCAACTTATCCAAATGATTTGTGACCCTCCTGGCAGCCATATTCGGGTGGTGTAGTATGTATAGTTCTTGTCTACAGGACGAGAAGAACCAGATCCTGACGACAAATTGCTGGTTAACTCAAATCTGGACAGACCACCATCTCAAGTGGAACGTGTCAGACTTCGCGGGGATAAAGGTGATAAGGGTGCCATACCAAAGGGTGTGGAGGCCGGACGTAATCCTCTACAACAAGTGAGTGATGATAACTGTGTCAAGCAGCCGCACTTTAAAGTCTAAATATTGTTCCTTGCTGTGAAATGGCTGCAGTGTAAATTGGGGATGAGTGTGTTCTTCTTGGACAACTAGCACGCACTGTGAAAATTAATACAAACATTATTTTGTAGAGAGAAATAGTTTGTTATTATTATTATTAAATTAATGCTTCTTAGTTTAATTTTATTTATAATGGTTTCTAAAATGTTGTGAGCTTTGCTTCTACTTTATCTTATAAATTCTTAGCCTTTAAGTTTTCTCTTTTTTGTCCCTGTAATTATTTTTTTATTGTTAAAAAATCTATTTTTCAAATGTGTGTTAATGTTTAAACTATAAACGTGCATCTGTTGTATAAAAGCGCATGTTTATCTACGTCTTAGTGCTTGTTTGGACTATACACATAGATTAACCACTGTAATGGAATAGGGTTGAGGAAGATGGGACTTTAGGGTAAGTGAACCTACATTTTCATGGAGAGAGATTGAGAAAATAATCAGTAAAAAGCCTCTCTCAGTGTAACTGATCGTGATTCTAGTCTTGACCACCAGCATTCAAGTCTAACGTGAGAGTGACGCGTCAAACTATGTGGCCACTGATGTGAGTGTAAATTAATATTAATATGTAAAAACAATTTTGTAAAACTTTGGTCATTTAGGTTGGACACACAAACCATATTTTCAACTGAACTAGGTTTGAGCTTAAATTTTCTCTCATGACCAGATCCACCTTAAAAATAGTTTATTCTGTTCGTCCAGATAAACTATTATTTTCAAGACAAAAACTAAATCATTGGCCATAGATGATTACATCGTGAGGGGTTCAACAATATTTACTATTGGTTACATTTTTCATCAACTTCCATGCTCTAATGATTTTAATAATATTAAAGAATTTTTTGTAAATATTACTTATTTTAAATAGAAAGTACGGAAATTTAAGTGCTAATTATGAAAAATCCTTTTATTCATTGTCGTTTTTAACGTTTCTAAAAAGATAGAAGAGCCTCAAGTGATAATTAAAACAGAATAAACACGAGTGACACAAGATTTAAAATAAATAGAAGAGAATGCTACACATAAGTCTGAGGAAAGAGAATAGGTTTAAGAGATACAAGAGACAAGAGCAAGTATTTAGCCGAGGGGAGGGCCCAGGGGGGATCTACCCTCACCATGACACTACCAAATATTAACTGAAAATATAGTTAATAAAAATTAAAATGTCCCCTTAGTCTACCCTAAAAGGTAGAAGAAGACTTACCTTGCATTATTACATTATTTTTTTTAGCATTGCGTCTTACTACCCATTCGGGTTGTACGCTACTTTAATAACTACGCTAATAGGTTAGATATGAGGAAGCTTAAGTTTGTATTAGTGTACCATCATTTGCGTGGAGAGAGAGTGGGAAACAATTCAGTACACCCTACCGGGATCAAACCAGTCTAGTCTATTGCGAGAATAGTACCCAAGACGATGAGGCCACCTAAGCGGGTTATTTTTCCACTATGGTATATATCCTGTTATATAGGGTCATAGTGTAGTCCGTCAAGGTAAGATTGCTACCATTCAGGTTAAATGAAGTGTAAGAAACGAGACATTAAATGAAATATAAAGATGTGCAAGTTTGGAGCGGTGAATGCACATAAGTTTTCAGAGTTATCGGTCGTATGAGCTAAGAGTCGTTTCAGGTGTGTTCTGGTGGAACTCTTTCCTTTGCCTGTGATGGCACGAATCATACTGTATGGACTTGCTCAAGTCAATGTTTAAATACAGCATTGATTAGTCCGTTCTTCCCCTTGCCACAAAATTTAATACTATAATATACGCGTGTGTGTATGTGTTCGTGTCCCACCCAATCCTCAAACATTTTAAAACTTGGCTCTTAGATACGTATTGTACCTTGACAGGAGAAATTCGAGATGAAAATAAAACTCAAAATACTAGTTACAAGAGTCAGCATAGCTTCGAGAGCAAGAATAGCTCCAAGAGGCGGAATATACGCAGGAATCAAAAATAGTTCCCTTGGTTTTAGAATGTTTGATAATCTCCTTGTATAGTTGTGGTGCTCTGAGATAGAGACCCTTGTTAAGGTGACTGCATGGAATTCGTGAGTTGTTGGTCTCTATGACTGTGAAACATGGCCTCGAACCTTACAAGACAAAAACAAATATAGAGTGTTCGAAAATAGAAACAAAGGACTTCGGAAGATATTTGGTCCAAGATGGGATGAAAATAATGGGAGTGGAGGAGGTTACGTAATGATGAGTTACATACCCTGTACTAATCACAAGACTTATTAGGACGGTCAAGTCTCGCAGATTACAGCAGGCAGAACATGCAGCGCTAATGGGAGATTCTAGAACCATGTTTAGAGTACTGTCTGGCAAACCCAATGGGAAGACCTAGACGCAGATGATTGGAGGATAACATTAGGCTAGACCTGAAAGTGCATAGAACTAGTTCAGGATAGGTTTATGTGGTGTACTTTGGTAAGTGCGGAAATGAACTTTCAAGCTCCTAATGTGTCATGACAGGTGAGTAAATAAGGACCAAATGAAACACTTTTGTAGATACACAAGTTTCCTGGTTCAAATTAAAATCTTAGGAAAACTTCAAGTTCTTACTGAATTATATTATTTGACTAGATCACTAAACATCTTGAATTTATTTAACTATGTTTATATAATAAACATAACTCTAAATTCTGTTTCTACTGGTAGTTGGTAAATTATGTTGGTGTGCAGTGTGAGCTTACTACATCTTATTATAGATTTATGCCTGCGTTTCAGATGCTCAAAGAAACCTCACTTAATTTTATTTAAATTGCTAAGTAAACTGTTTTATAAAGTTACAGTTGGATGGATACAGGCTTAGAATGTGTAAACAGTATTAACTCAAATATAATAGCTTTCAGGAACATAAAAAAAGAATTTAATCAAAAAGAATATACCGTTCTCCATTCTTTATGTGTTGAATAAAAAAACAAGAGTGCATCGTTCATTTTTCTTTACAGAAACTCAAAATGTTTCAACTTGTAAACGTTGTCAGCTCTAAATAATATTGGAAGCAGTGATGGATTACTTTCATCAGTTGGTATCTAACAATCATATTCTCTATGAATAACACATCCCCTCAGCAACTAAAACTCACTCTAGAATAAAACAACAGTCTTATTTTCAGATCTTTCTGTTATTCGTTAATGCTATTCTGCCATCGTGTCAAATCATCTGATGAACAAACGCTATTTCCAATAATAACGAAAAATTATCATATTATAATGAGAATGTGTGTCTATATGTTTAATGGCAACGCAAAACAAACAAATGTAAAAAACTTATTTTCGTATTTAAGACATCTACAATATAAAAATAAGTTTTTTTAAGATATAACAAATGTTTATATAAATAAAATTATATATTATATGCAATCATTTATATACAAACATATGTATTATATACGCCTAGTGAAAATTTTATGTATAGGCTTAAGGATTTTTATTGCATTTATATAAAATTATAATGTATTACACTCTTACATAAATGTATATTACTATAGATGTACACACCCGTACAGGTGGTCACATGGTCAAAGATGTAAATATTGAAATATACGTTATTTTTGGTGATAGGAATATCCCAGTTTGAATCTTGGATGAGTACATCAAGGGTAATTTTCCACATGCAATCCATAGGTTTGATGTTATCGTCTCCCCTTCATGTCAATACGAGTGCACTTCCTTTCAACTACTATAATTCTCCCTTCCCCCTGGATTAGGTCGTTAATAACCTGGGTAGTAAGCCGCTGTCACACTATACTGGATTACCAGATGCTGGTTGCCTACAGTGTACTATAGATTAGAAGTTGCGGCTGCTTTTACCAGCCAACGAGTGATTTACCAGCGGATTTTGTAGTAGCTCATGTTTAACTTTAGCAACCACCAGCTGGTTTCGTCACTAACTACACCCAACATCACCGCTGAGGGAACTACAGTTCTTATGGAGAAACGCTTTATCTTCACTTTCTCTCTCTATCTCTCTTTCTGTTAACTGTTATCAAATTTCCCCGCTCTCTGAAGGTGGTAAGCAGGAGCAAGAAGGAGCTACTGGCAACCTCGAATAACCATCGTTCTAACCAGCTTTGCGAAACTTGTCATCATTAAAACGAGATAATAACAACGTTCTGTCCCTCTAGCAACTATACAGTTGTCTCAGCGATGATATCCAGGGTAGCAGTGCATCACCAGCCCATGAACACTATAGTTGCTGATAACAACGTTCTGTCCCTCTAGCAACTATGCAGTTGTCTCAGCGATGATATCCAG
>CABFWB010003826.1:59462-70462 GCA_902151455.1 Timema bartmani | reverse complement strand
GCCTAGCCTAGCCTAGCCTAGCCTAGCCTAGCCTAGCCTAGCCTAGCCTAGCCTAGCCTAGCCTAGCCTAGCCTAGCCTAAAAGACAGGCAAAGAGACAGATGCGATGAATCGATGTACTTTGACCTCCTCAAGACCTCATGATGTGCGATGAGTGGATTTGAAATACCCCCCCTCCGAAACAAAAGGATGTGATGTACCGATCTAAGGCGGTTAAAATATTAAGCTCGTGAAGAAAGTGAGAAAAGAGCACCCACGTGACCTTTTTAAAATTATTTAGGTGAGACAGACAAGGTCGTGTTGGCGCACTTTTCCCACCTATTAGTGTGATTATCCATGTGAGGGCACAGTTTTACCTTTTTTTCTGGGAAGGTGCAGTTTTCCCGACACCGTAACATTAATATTTAAAGTTAAAAAAAACCGCTAAATCCTATTTTATTTCCTCCGATTGTCATGTTTAGAATTTACTATTTTATTTTCAGGTTCAGGATATGGTATTCTTAACGAAGGTCCTTTTGATTCGGATCTTGACGTAACCGACAGCTCAGTGCTAGCTTGTTCGACTCTGATCCGGAATTCATATCCATCTCGAGGTAAGTTAAAAATAAATAAGGTGGGGGGGTATTGAAAGGTTTGGAGTGTATTGAACGCGCAAAAAGAGGCAGTATACTTGCAGTTTTCATATCAAAACTTTTTTGGTAAAAAGAAATCAAATATTTCTCCAGTACAAACATAGACTTTAATTTTATTCACATGGTGACTTCAACAGTTCTTGAATATCTATCGAGGGTGTCCTGGAATTTAATGACAGTTTTTTTATATTAATTTAAAAAGTTTTTCATCTAATGCCATTATGTTTATGACAGATAATTCAAGAACTGTTGATATCCCCATGTGTGTTTGCAAAGAAGCAATATTTGATTTATTTTGATCAAAATAAGTTTTGATATATAATATTTAGCACCGCGTCTTACTACACGTTCGGGTTATACGCTTAAGTACTAATTACACTAATTAATTAGGAAATGGGTTGGTTGAATATAAAGGAAATGAACCCGCATTTGCATGAAGAGAAAGGGGAAAACTATTTAGGAAAAACCACCCCCAGTTCACCCGGACGAGATTCGAACCTTGATCTCCCCATCCTTGGCAATCTTAACTCAACACGTGACTAGTGTGTTACCAAGGCGGGTAGTTTGATATAAAACTGCAAAAAACACTGACCTTTTCTTGCGTCCCCTACATCCCCACCTTAACAAGTTCAGTACATCCAGGGAACACTCCTTGCCTCGACCAATGAAGAAGGGGTTTATATTTGATCTCATCAGAGTGTACCATCAGTCCACTTGATGTGGATAGAAAAGGGGGTATGGGTTAAAAGGGAGGGAGTGAGTGTGTGTGTGTGTGTGTGTGTGTGTGTATAGAGGAGGGGGCATCATCTCGTAAATACAACTACCTTGTGCCCTTACCACCCCTAGCGTTGGGGGGGGGTAGGGGGTGAGACAGGGGTGGCGCTCAGGTCACTTCACCTGAGGGAGGTACATTGACCACTTCATTAGCACCGGGACACGCCCCCTTTATGAATATTGATGTGCGTATTAGACAGGATTTGGAAGAAGAAGGAGTTTTGTCACAGTTACTTATCATTGTCATTTTTAATAGTTATCTGTAGGTTATTAGTAATAATAGAGCTATTAGTAATAATAATATTCAAAATTGCATTTAAGATAATATAATATTTTATTCACTAAATAACTTATAATATAATAATGGTAAATTATATATTAGTGTCAAAAAGGATTTATCTACCAATTAAATTAATAACTGTGTTGTAGTAATTTAACTGTAAATTTATTTATTATATTTATATTATTTATATTTTCAAACCTTATGGTTTCATATTATTTTAATTTAATTAATTTTTATTTCCAACCCACTTCGGTGGACGCGTGGTATAAGGCACTACTCTTGCAGTAGACTAGACTGCCAATGACGGGGTGATCAAGGATTGAATCTCGGTCGGGTCTACTGAGAGTTTTTTTTTCCTAAATGGTTTTCTACTCTCCTTTCAAGCAAATACGGGTGCATCACATCTAAAATGCTTCTTTCTCATCCCTACCTCATTAGAGTAATTTTTATAAATGGGTACAGCCTTAACAGGTAGTAAGACGTGGTGATACATTAAAAAAAATATTGTTGTGTGAGGAGTATTTAAAAAAGTTGATTTATTATCTTAATTACAACCAAACTGATTGCTGAAACAAACCTTTGTTTACAAAGTACAACCCCGCCAACAAATCTCCCCACCTTCCCCAATAACTACGTTCATGTCTTAATATCCATCCGCACGATACGCATTTTGATCACACTAATAGGGGTTGAAATAAGAAAGTTTAATTATTTTAGGAAATGTGCCCGCATTTACGAGAAGGGAAGGTGGAAAACCAGTTGAGGAAAACTGCCCTCAATCTGACATGGATTCGAACTCTGACAATCACACCATCAGCAAACCAGATTTAACGAACCTGAAGTTTATTCCGTTAGCCTACTTTTTTTTTGCACCACGTCTTACTACCCGTTTGGTTTATACGCTTATGTACGCTTACTAATTACGCTAATGGTTTTAGGGATTGGTAAGGTTATATTTAGAGGAAGTGTACCCGTATTTGCGCAAAGGTATAGTGTAAAAACATTTAGGGAAAACCACCCTTAATAAACCCGACCGAGATTCAAACCTCAATCTCCCCATCATCAACAGTCTAGTCTACTGCGAGAGTAGCGCGTTAGACCACGCGGCCAGCGAAACGGGTTTGGGCCTTCTGATGGGGGTAAAGTTTAACTTAAGATTTAAATGAAATTTAGGTGCTATTATTAAATTAATAGTTCCAGTCTTAAATCAGTTAGATGGGGCTCATGATGTCACTTAGGTCATTTATCCACTGAGTATTGTCTGGATCCAGCAGCCATGGTCATACGCTCCTCTCCGTCTCACTCGGCGCCTCGCGTTGCTCCATCTCTCTCTCTTTCTCTCTCTCGCCATGTGTGTGTATGTGTAGATCCCATCACAATGGATCCTGTATATGTGTGAGTGTGTGTGGGATATGTATGCATAGATAAACCCGGCAAGGGCTGATTTACATACTGTTGATGTATGTTGATGCATCGCAACAAGGTCCATCCGCTTCATTCAAATTCACAAAAACTGCGATGTATTTCACCGAGTTTAAAAATCCTCTGTTCAGGAGTCAATTCTGTCAGAAGTTAGATTAATTATATAAATATATATAGTATATATGTAAAATGTATATATATTTGTACAATGTATATATTTGTACAAGCACTGAGAAAATACATGTAGGCCCTATGTTTTTGTGTCTCGGAAAAATATAGAATTTCACATAAAACTCGAAAAAATATTGGAATATTTGTAACGTTGGGACTTTAACAGTTTTCCTCATAATAACAAGCGCACCAGTTTGTTAAAATGATTAAACACAATAAGCACTCTTTAACAAATCTCAAAATATTTTTAAAGCCTATTCTTAGTTATAGTAAAAAAACTGTTCTCAGATACTCATTTTGAACTCAATATTTGAGGACAATTTCGAAATTTCGAACGAAATCTTCAAAAATATTTACAAAAAAAATTAAAATATTACAAAAAAAATTAAAATATTTACAAAAAAAATTTAAGATTTTTACAAAAATCTTTCACCAGTAAGTCACTATAAAATTTTTTTTTTAGATACACATAGATCATTATTTATAATGTAAACAAATTGACAGATGTGCCCATTTTTAACCAAATAACTAAAACTATATTTTTAAATATTTAAAATAAAAAAAGTATCAGTAAACTATCCCCAAACAAATTTCCCCTCTAAAAACAAGTATTATATTTTAATTGTCATGACAAACACTCCATAGATATAATTATTTTTTTTAATCGTCAAAACGATTTTCAAAATATTTCGAATTTTCGAGCTATAACGCTCTGTGTATGTAGTTACTAAACAGGGAATATTGTTTGAGTAGTTAAACCAGTAGCTTGACACTATGTAAAGTACAACTCATTACAGAGATGTTAAAGGCATAGAAAGCGTGGAGCCCTGAAGATATATTAGGCCTATATACAATCCAATTTCGATAAGAATGGAATTTTTATCACAGTTTATAAAATATAGATTACTATCTTCATATATTAATACGTCGTCATGTGATCTGAATCTGTCCCTTCTAAAATATATTTTATCGATCGATACCTTTGAAATATAATTAATAATAAAGTAAAATTCTACCAAGATTGACGGCAAAAAAAAAGAGAAATTCGTATTTTTTAAAAGTTCCTTCCTAACAAATTCTTACTATAGCCTATATAGTTTATAGTTCAAACTATTTGTATAGTGTTTTTATAGAGTTGCATTATAGTGGTAATAAAATAGTCAAGATATTAAAATTTCTTAGTAGCACTTCAAATTTAATCTACAGCCAGCATCAGCTCTAGTTAAAGCTTTAATAAAATAAATATATTTTATATTTAAACTTGTTTAACTTTAATTTGGTTTCTATTTTTATTTTGGAAAGAAGTAATTTGAGTAATTTGAATAACATGCCAATGTGAAAACCGGTTGTTTCCACAGCTAGCCTAATATTGAATTTATGTGTAACTTTTTTAAGATAATTTTTTTTCCAGACAAGAGAGATCACTCATTATTATTATTATTATTGTTATTATATTATTATTATTAAGTTCCCGAACATTTCATTCCCTGAAATATAGTTTTATATGTTAAAAAAAAGTAATATTAATTTAAAAATAAAAGAAGGGAGGAAACTGCTTGTGAGAAGACTTATTTAATTTCTTAACGACTTTAATGATTGTTACCATTTACGATGTTCTACATGAATCAACATTTGAATGTGATATTCTAATTTTTAATTTGGTATGGAAGGAAACGCGAGTTAAGGTCTGTATTGTTGCAGTTTTATATACTAAAATATTTTGTTTTAGTAAAAATAAATAAAATTTTACTCCAGTAGATATTTTATTTTTATTTTCTATGTATTTTAATCTCATCAGCTTTTAAACATTTGTCATAGATCTCACTTTATTTGAACATAGGTTTTTATTTTTATTTAAAAAGGCTATGATGGGCGTTACACACATTCAACTACAGTTAAGATTACACTTTTATCGTACATGCTTCGGTGGTCGGATGGTCTAAGGCGTCACTATCGTGTTAGACTTGAGTCACAAGACTACCGATGACAGGGAGATCCTAGTTCGCGTTTCGGTTGGGCGTGCTAAGGATGGTTTTCCACTATACCTCCACACAAATGCGGGTACCCTTTCTCTACATTAAACCTTCATCATCCCTAGCTTACTTGCGTAAATTAGTACGTGTGCGTATGACCGGAATAGGTAGTAAGACACAGTGCTAAAAATAATATTTTATCTCAGAAAATAAAAAAGATTAAACTTATCTGCTGAAACTATATTTGATTTATTTTTGACCAAAAATTTTTTTGGTCATAAGAACTTAAACATATTCACCTTAACTCGTGTTTCTTTTCATACTACCGTAAATAGTTTCTTTCAAATTGTTAAAAAAAAACTGATATCCCGGCTCACCCTTAAATACCCATTGAAGATAATGTTTGATCCATATTATTTTAAATTTAAGTGTTTGAAATAACAATCTTAAATATTTAAACCTTATTTGGAATAATAATGGAACAAGCTATTGTGGAATAGATTAAAACAAACACACGCCAGTTGACCTAAAGCTTAGGCCACTTTTGAAGACAGTGACCCGCCTCGGTGGCGTAGTTGGCTAACGCGCTAGTCGTGTTGAGCTCGACTGCCGAGGACGGGGAGATCGAGGNAAATAACAATCTTAAATATTTAAACCTTATTTGGAATAATAATGGAACAAGCTATTGTGGAATAGATTAAAACAAACACACGCCAGTTGACCTAAAGCTTAGGCCACTTTTGAAGACAGTGACCCGCCTCGGTGGCGTAGTTGGCTAACGCGCTAGTCGTGTTGAGCTCGACTGCCGAGGACGGGGAGATCGAGGTTCGAATCTCGGTCGGGTGAACTGGGGGTGGTTTTTCCTAAATGGTTTTCCACTCTCCCTCCACGCAAATGTGGGTTCACTTCCTCTAAATTCAGCCTTCCCAATTCCTAATCCATTAGCGTATATAGTACTAAAGCGTATAACCCAAACGGATAGTAAGACGCGGTGCTAAATAATAATAAAAAAATTGAAGACATTAATATTTATGTAGGTGAATAGATATGAGTTCAAATGACTCTAGGCTAACTTACATTGGTCATCAAATGTTAGGCCAAGTGACTTTAAGCCTTCTGCTGCGTCCCCATTAAAAATAGCTTGGAGCCTGGTTAAACGCTCTAATATGTGGTTTACTTAATTTATTCAGTGATGAGAATGGATATTGGGTAGCACTAAGGTAATGAAAGCGATTATTTATTTAGAATAACCTTGCCGTCGTTGTCCTGTGGAGAGAATAAAAACGCGTTAAAATAAAGAAATCATTTTACAACATATTATAGGTTTTGACCCAACTGTTTTTATATTTTACCTTATTCCTCATTATTATGACCCAGTCTCCTCAAAAGCAACACACTCAGACCAAAATTTTCACTTCAGTGGCGGTAGAACAACACAATGACGTAGACCTCTGCGGTTTTGGGGGTAAAATGCTCGCTTCAGGAGCAGACGTACGTTAGTTCAAACCCAACTGGGGTCCGACGGATTTTTCTTGGGTGATGAAAATCCGTAGCACAATCTCCTTCGGATGTGTAAGTAAAGCCATCGGTCCCATGTCCTTTGTGGTATGTAAAAGAACCCTGGAAGGAATGTGAGAATACTTCTAAGCAGCAAAATTGCTAGGTCCTTTCACTCTCGCTCATAGAAATTTGAGTGTGCTTATATAATCAGTCGTTCCCGAAACTGCACGTTAAATACATCCAATAAATGAAAAAAAAAAGTGACAGCCAAGACGCGCGTGACAGTTGACAATTGCATACCCGATCAAAACTAAGACGAAGCTGACGTCATCTTTACGGAACGTAATATTAGTGATCATTGTTTCGATATCTCTGATTACACCGCGCGTGTCTGAGTGAATAAAGTTTATGTAAACGTGATACATTATTTTGTATCTTACCTCCATTTCATCTGCTGATTCTCACAACGTTTGGTCCATTTCGTCTGTGTTAAAACACAACGTCATATGATCTGGACTATCGTACTGCCATATTGAGTGGCAGGTACGTTAAATCAAGGCAGTAGTTGGGGAGGGGGGTCCAAACCCCCCTCCCGAAATTTTATGAACAAAATATATATGACTTTATTTATGGTTCAAACAATATCAAAATTAAGGTACAAGTACAAATTAGGGGGCTGTGTTACCATAAAAAGCACTTCAGAGAGCTTCTAGAGGTGTTTTTTATTTAGAATTTTTTCTAGCCTCCATCAATTGGGGGATGGGCCCACCAAACCCCCCCTGAAATTATTGGCTGGCTACGGCCTTGTGTTCAATACATAGGCCTTGAATCGATTCTCAAGGATCGTTCTAGATAATGGCCCGTCTACAACCAACATACCCGTTTGTCAGACTCGCAATTACGCAATCGCAAACGCACTTGTGATTACGCTTCTCTTAAATACAAAATAGACTGTCTACAATGAAAAGTCGTAAGACGTAATTTCAACCTATAGAAACAAACAGAAAAGATGACTATAAAAGTCAAATTCATATTAATGTTTTAAAATAAGAAATAAATATTTTTTTAAATATTAAAATAGTTAAATATATATGATTTTTATTAAAAATCCTGTGTTCTTAACTATACATTTCCAAGAGCTGTTGTCATAGACCAAATAACTTCATATTATTTGATTTTAGTAGTCCATCCATATTTGCTTTTTATTTGGCTGAACGCAAGTCAACGCAACTACATAAACGCAAGAGATGGACAATGTTTCATCTCCTCCCGACAAGCGGGTCCGACAGTTCCGACATACAATTGTGTCTGCGTAAGGTATTGTAGACAAGACAAAATTATGTTATTGCGTAGTTGCGAGACCGACAAACGGGTGCGTTTGGTTGTAGACGGGCCATAAGGAGGTGATACATCGATTCAGCCAAATAATGGAGTGCATTGAATCGATCTTCCCATTTCAGTGGGAGATGGAGGGAGCCGGGGGAGAGAGTAGGATAGTTGGCCATTCATCCTGGTCTCCTTAACTCTTGTGTACATAAATATATAAACATTGTAATGTTTGATTTTAAAGTCTTCTTAATAGTCAGTAAACATGTTATATACAGTGGTAAAACAAATTTTCCTAAACCTATGCCTTGTTTTCTTTCGATTCGATCTTTTTTTTTTTTTTNTTTTTTTTTTTTTTTTGGAATCATAAGAGAAAGAATAAATAAGGGATTCAGATCGATAAATTAGACTTGATCTAAAAATATTGTTATCCTTGATTTACAATAGATTTTCGAAAATATCAATCCATAATTGAGCATCCTTATTCTGTGACCTGTAGTACTTTGAGGCCTATTCAAGCTTAGATGGTGCCTATTTTTTTTACAACTAGAAGATAAGTCTATTGACTTTCGTCAACAGTTGCTAATTTGTCTTTATTTGCTATTTTTCTTCATATCACGGTGAGCTGGTTATAAGAACAAAATTCTCTAGTTTTAACTCTTTGGTATATTTGTGCTCAAATATAATATCACCTATCCCATAAGGCACGTGGACAACTGAATGATTTTTTTAATTCAATTTTTTTTTTCCAAATTGGCTCTAACGATTTTATTTCAAATGTATATCAATGGATATCTATATTTTATCTCCCAAATAACAATGTATACTTGATTATTTGGGTCAAAATTACTTAAACGGTAGTTTAATTATGATTGATTTTTGAAAATGGCCCAAACAATTTTGATTAAAATTTATATCTGGGGAGTGCTTGATATGAAAAATATAATTGTGTAGGGCCTATTTGTTTTTATGGGGAAAAAATCATTTTATAAGTAGTTAAATTGACTGGTTTTATAAAAATTTGAATATTTAAAAAAGTTTCCAGCAATTTGGTTCTTTTTTTTACATTATAAACGACTAAATAGTATATTTCATTTGTTTTAAATTGTCATTTAATCAGTTTAATGATGATTCATTTTTTGTAAAATTTGAATTTAAAAAACTTCTTTAATGATTTTGTTCAATATTGGCATTGGGGGAATATTTTACATGATAAATAAAAACGTGTGTTATTTTTTTTTAATTCATAAATTCAAGGGTAATTTTACTTACAACAAAAAAAAATTTGAAATTTTTTGAAATTGGTCTTTAAGATTGAGTACAAACTGAATGGCTGGGAATAATTTTTCGAGATAAATAATAATGCGTTTACATTTTTGAAGATTTTAAGCACTCTTATGGTAATTTAAAAATGGGTTATTTTTGAAAATTTGAAATTTGTTAAATATATTTGAAAACTTTGGTTCAAATTTAGGTATATATAACGAATGTGTATTGTGGTTAGCAAATTTGTTTGTTTTAATCAGGAAAACTGACTTAAGAAAGTTTGTGCAATTGTTTCACATAATTTATTTTAACTTATTGTTGTTTAGTTCTTAAATTTTTTGGCCAAAATTATAAAAAAATAGTGTTTTAGTAGATACATTAGTTTAATTTTCTACATATGAGAAACCCAACCGTTTTTGAATGTGTGTCATAGCCATTGCGTAATCTTCCCGAGAATTTTTTTATCTTGAACCATTAAAAAGTGTAACTATATCTACTGAAGCATTATTTGATTCTCTTTAAAACCCGTTTCGGTGGCTGCATAGTCTAAGGTGTCACTCTCGCGATAGACTAGGACTGGGAGATAGTTTTTTTTAAATCCTGGACGGGTGTACTGAAAGTGTTTTTTTTTTCTTAAGCAGTTTTCTACTCTCCATCCACGAAAATTAGAGCACACTTTATCTAAATTGAACCTTCCTAATCCCTAAAACGCTATAGTAGATCAGTGCATATGCCTACAACCAGAGTGGGTGGTAAGACGCGGTGCTAAAATAAATCTGTCTGACCCACAAATGCGGACCTAAAACTCTCTGCCTTCCAGCTCATCTTAATAATCAACTTATCGACGATACGAAGCCCCTCGCGGGGACAATTCCCCAATTCCCCAGGGAGGTGCATTTCACCCATCCCCTGCCCGGACGACCTCCTCCCAGCGAGGAACTGTTAAGTATGAACACGTCCGAGGGCAGCGGTTAAGAGGGAAATGGTTACTTCAATCACTTACTGATGCTTTCTTTCAGAGACAGGGTCGCCCAAAAAACACACAAAAAAAACCTTTCCGACGAAAGATTTCATCCGTCGTCGTTGGTGGTGGCTAAATGGGTCAGAATATTCGACCATAGGTTAAAAGAGGTCCTGGCTCGATTCTGGGTAGTGTCTGACGAAAACATGATATTGGTTGTATAAGGGATATTTTATTCTACCTACTTAAGGTGCGGATGCAGAGAACGCGAGAGGAAAAGACAAGTGTTTTTGCAGTTTTTTATAACAAAACTTTTTTTGGCTAAAATCAATACCATATTACTCCAGTAGAAACATATGGTTTAATTTTCTTCACATGGGCATATCAACAGTTGTTGAATAGTTATCATTAACATAGCAGCATAATATGACCAACTTTTTAAACGAAGAGAAAAAGCTGTCATTAAATTCCAGAACACTCTTGACATATTAAAGAAATTTTTATGTCACCATGTGAAGAAAATTAAACTCCATATTTACACTGGAGAATTATTTGATTTATTTTGGCCGAAAAAATATTTTTTTTATACAAAAACCACAAAAAACACTTATCTTAACTAGCGTTCTCTACACTTCCACCTTAATGAATATCAAAGAGCCAAATTTGTGCGCTTAGTATTAAAAGGCGGGGGGT
>CABFWB010003825.1:56820-70542 GCA_902151455.1 Timema bartmani | reverse complement strand
GTCTCACTTTGAGACAATTTATTGTTTTGTTTTGTGGGTTCTGCGAGACGAGTGTCACATCATATTTTGGAGCTCAAATAACGGCAGATATGTCACCGGTGATTATTATGTAGACATATTTGTGAGGAGGGTGCAAAGTCTACTTTATCAACTCTGAGTGAAGCCAAATAATCATCATCATTATCTGTTTCCAGCCTGTGGCCGGTTCAGTTTAGTAAAATGCCTCCATCTTCCTCCTTCCTTCCTCCATTCTTCCTTCTTTAATTGCTTCCGTTTTTCTCCTCTCACTTGCACACTTTCTATTCTGCTCCTCTCAAATCCTTATTTTTCTCCCTTACGATATTTCTCATACATAATTCATCGCCATCATTCTCTTTGATATTCTCTCCTTTTCCATTTTATTTCTCGAATCAAATATATGAAATATACTTTAAGCCTAGTCAAAGTTCAAAGATTTTATGTCAACTGATCTTTGCCTGAAAATATAATTATTATATGACATTATATATTATACAATGAAACCTCAATTCATCATTTTCATTGTAGATCTGAAAAAAACTCTGGATAAATGAAAACGATAAATGCGGGAACCTATATAAAATTAATAAATAGTATAGGTACACAAATAATTTTATTGTTTTCACTATAAAGTCCACTTCACAATTCCTTTTTTTTAAAAAGTCATTAACCTTCATTTGTTTAGTAGAAGCTTTCCTTCTCAAATTGAACAATAATCTTCCAATATTAACTCTGATTGCTTGGTCTCTCGGTGGTATCTTGACCATACATTAACACTCTCATGGTCTCAAACGCATGAAGTGCTTCCGCAAAACTCTGCACTGGTTCAGGCTCAGCTTCATCATCACTAAACATTTCTTTCACACACAACACACCACGTGTCGCGAGCTCCAGTTCCACAGACTCGTACACATCAAAGTTGATGCCAGCGGTGCTTTTCACCGGTAAAATCCAATCTTCATAACCTCTTTCCTTCATCTCTGTCACGTCTGACCCTTCATTTTTCTTCACACGGCCACATTTTACTAAACAGTTCTGTATTGTAGACTGGGTCGTTTGTCGCCACGCTGTAACAATAAGTTGAATGGGCTGCAGGATGTTTATCTTGAGTTGAACCCCTTTCCCTGCATCCATCAGACATAGCACTAGCTGTTTCCTATACACCTGCTTGAAACACTTGATCACACCCAAATCAAGAGGACGTAAAACAATGGTGCAGTTAGAGGGGTAAGAAACCACCTATACATTCCTCAAAAAGGGATGTCTTGAGCATGAGCGTCACAATTGTCTACCAATAGAAGGAGTTTCCTGCCTTGTGCACTGAATGATGCATCAAGATCACACAGAAAATCTCGTTGACTTGATCCACCCTTTCGAGTTGGCGTAGTAGGTCACAGATAGCCTCCTTATATTTTTAAAACACCTTGGTTTTGCAACCTTTCCAATAACAATGGACACCCGTTTGTTTGCGCCATCGCTGTTTGTGCGCAGTAGTACTTTCACTCCCTCCCTCACACTATATCCTCCATGGCAGGTCTCTCTTTTCATTGCCAACATTCAGTTTGAGAAGTAATTGCAAAATAGATCCGTTTAATCAGAATGATAGATGTCCCGAGCCCCGTACCCCTCCAGCAGCCTCTCAAACCAGAGTACCGTGGCGTTGGTGCCCACGGCAACTCTCTCCTCGGCCTCTCAAACCAGAGTACCGTGGCGTTGGTGCCCACAGCAACTCTCTCCTCGGCCTCTCAAACCAGAGTACCGTGGCGTTGGTGCCCACAGCAACTCTCTCCTCGGCCTCTCAAACCAGAGTACCGTGGCGTTGGTGCCCACAGCAACTCTCTCCTCGGCCTCTCAAACCAGAGTACCGTGGCGTTGGTGCCCACAGCAACTCTCTCCTCGGCCTCTCAAACCAGAGTACCGTGGCGTTGGTGCCCACAGCAACTCTCTCCTCGGCCTCTCAAACCAGAGGAATGCCTGATTCTCTGGGCTGCTGGTACCAGGTGAAGAGGACATTTTCCATCTCACCGTAGGTCGACACCTTGTCTCTCTTCCTCTTCTCTGATGGTGTACTACACTTATCATTCTGCTCTCTGATCCTCCTTTTCTTTGAAATAATCGTGTTTAAAGTAGATGGTGGCAGGCCTTGTCATTTGGTTACATCAATCCTCTTCTCTGATGGGTTCTTCTCCACCTCTTCTGTGACGCGCAGTCGTTCTTCTAGAGTCCGAACTTGTTTCACAGGAAGCGCCATCTGAGAAAATGTGTTTATTAGATGATGATGATGATGATGATGACTAATAATAACAAAAAAATCACCATTGAGGATTGGACACACGTGATGAAATGCGTATTCGACTAGACAAAAGTGCAAAGTGAAATGAGTCCACTAATATATAAGCAGGTTTCCCAGTCGGACGAGGCTCTCGCCATCCCCCATCCCCTCCAGACCTATCTTAGGCTGATAAGACGTGCGACTGCAACCACACCACAATCCAAAAACATTAACCGCTGTTACTACTACCAATCGTACAAACATTTGTGTGTGTCTCTTTATTAAAAACACTCGATCATTCACAAACATTTTTAGAGACTTAAAATTCTGAGCGATAGTTGTGGGAAAACGATTTATCAAGTAACGATAGATGCTGATTTTATTTATATTGTTTAAATAGGATTTGTTTAGGGACCATAGAAATTGAACGATGGATCGAGGTTTCTCTGTATATAAATTTATGCACTAAAATCAATTGGAAAGTAAATTCTGGATTTGATTTGAAGCTTCGCCAATAAAAATATTGACAACTAAAATACTCAACTTATGTTCATTTACTGCCATTCTGAGCTACGTTACTAATGATTAATAATCAAATAAAACAATCTGAAATAAATGAATCACAAGTTGTTAAAATAACTGAATTTATAAAATTAAAATGAAATACTACAAACAATTGATCTTTCTCTCGGCCTCCTTCATTATTCATCATCTTCTTTGGTATCTTCTCCTCCATTCTCCTCTCAGTCTTGCCTTCTCTCTCCTATTCTGCACCGACTCTTCCTCAACTGCCTCTCATTCTATCCATCTTTGTCACTCCTATAGTACTTTTCAGATATTTCATTTCCCAGGCTTGAATTATACTTCCATCTGTTTCCTCTGTGTATGTCAACACTAGTACATAGAACCTCCTGTAGTCACTCTACACATCTCTGCTCCTTCATTACCCTTGCTTCCTCTGTGTATGTCAACACTAGTACATAGAACCTCCTGTAGTCACTCTACACTTCCTCGGAACATCTCGGCAATCTATTCTGAGTACTCAACATTTTTCTAGTTTTGTAAAAATCTTTGAGTCAAATTCAAACAACTATTAAAACTCAAAACTAAAGCTCATATTTCTAGTACTTACACACCTATAGTTTCATATTTCGAACTTGAGTTGTCTTATAAAGGTAAAAGTACGCTGGGCACCTCCTCCTCCCCTGGCTGTTTGTCCACTCACTCCTCTACAAGTAGCGCGCTCACAAGCCAGCGAGTGTTTGCGGAGCCCTTGCGCGAATGTGATCTCCAGCGGTATTTGTGGACTTGTAGTGTTTATAGATGGTGGGAGTTGTAATGTTTCTTGGTCTGTCGGTCACAAACGGTTGACACAGTCGCTGGAAACAACCGACTCTGTCACCAGCTATCATTTCTTACTGTCATGTTTCAATCTATTTGACAGGTTTCATTTGAAACGATGGGCAACAATATTTGTGAAACTAGTGTAAAGTTGGTAATCTTGCTGAATATTGTTTATTAAACTGTATCTTTTTGTTAATCTTGTCTCTGTACGCGACTATTGTCATTTTGACTCTGTTAAGTACAAAAAATATCTTAAATTGGGTTTATCAATTTATGTGCGTTATATTTTAATTTATAAAGTGAAAAGATGTTTTTTAGAGAGATATACTCTAATTTATAAACAATTGAGGCTCAACGTCAATTACACATTTTTGAGTTATTTACCGTGTTGACTCGAAAATAAGCCTACCTTGAATGTAGGTCGAACCCTAAAAATATGACCACTTTGAAAGGGTGACAAAAAAAAATTATATATGAAAGTGATGTCTTTAGCATTGCTAATGTTTGTGCCTTATCACTAAGACTTTTACATTTTTGGTTATAGCTAAGTTTTAATCATTTCCTGGAGATACTTTTTAAATCATGCTCTACAATGTGCTATTTATTAATACAGCCTGGATATTTCCTCCAGCCAGAGATACAATTTTGTGGCAGTGTTTTCAAATGATATATTCAGTCAATATCATCATGAGCAGCGTCCAGGAAATATTTACTTAATTATGTTTTTATAAGTGAAGTATTCCAACAAACGTTATTAAACCAACACACTCAATACTTGTCACATTAGAATAACAGTAACCAGATGTTTCTTAAGACATGTATGAGAAATGGTAGCAGCTTTAGAATATTTGACGTTTTCTTTACATCTGCCATTTTGGCTCAAAAACTACATTTGTATTATTATTTTGATTTTAAATAACATTTTTAAAGCTGAGCAGTTAGGCCTAAGAGTTGTAACTACACGCAGTCCTCAAAGTTACAACATTTGTTACATATTAGTCAAGGGTGTGATTATGGGTCACACTAGGTTTTAATAAAGGTGTTTTGGGGGAAGGGGGGAATGTGGCATATTTTCCTGTCAATACGGTACCGGTTTTCTGAAATTTTGGTTGTGTCTGCTATATTACAATATTATCGCAATGGACTCTCATTTAATATATCTACGTATGTATTTTCAAAAACATTTTTTACCTCACAAAATTATATAACTGAGATAAATCTTGTAATTTCTTCTTCTTTTTTTTCATTTTTAATGATTTTCATAGGTTATCAAAAAAGTTACATGAGTGTATTTATCATATATTAATTTAAATGTAAATAAGTTACATTGTTTACTAGGACTATCATTGATTGGTTGAAGGTAGTCCCTACGAGCTAATATTAATCTATGACCACTTGACTAAACTTGTTTAAGGTTTGGTTATAAAATTAACATCTATTTTTATTGAAATGAACTGATTAGTAATTATTTTTAAGTTTTATTTATTTATGTTTTTATTTGTGAAGAAAGGGCTGCTTTTTTTAATTTATAGAATTGTTACAACGCTTCCAGAGGAAGTTGTCTCGGTACTTAGGTCTAGACAGAATGTGATAGTGTCTCGTAACATTTCACGATGATGAAGTCTTGATTTATTGTGTGTGCCTCCTGCCATTACATGCATCAGAATATAATTGTGTCATTTGTCATGTTTGTTATTTAGGGATATCAAACTCAATTCCTCGATGATTCGTTTCTTACTTTTCAAATCCCAGTGAATCATGAGAAGCTTCAAAATTTCTGATTCCTAATTTTGTTAGGATTTTAATTCGATTCAAAATTCAAAATATTAATGTTTGAAAGATTCAAAGCGGATTCTAAAATTTCCCAAATTAGTATTCGATGGTATTTAAAATTAATCTAAAAGTCAAAGATTTGGATATATTTAACTTTTTTTAAGAGGTTAACGCGAACCCATTATTTAACTTGATGATAGAAACTTACGAGTCTATTAATTATTTGAACACAATTTGCTGAACAATTTTTTTAAATCGAAATATGTTAAAAAAAATACTTACAATTTAGCTAAGGAATAATCTGGCACCCAAACGAAACCGGCAATGCTCAGAATTGAATAATCTTTCATGGTCGCCATTAATAGTCACTTTGCCATTTTGATTCAAGTGCCGGCAAATTTACAAATATATTCAACACTATTAGTTGTTTTTATCCAAGTGATCTTGCATAGAGCAAACATGTCCATTTTATTTGGGGATTTATTTAATAACAATAAACCCTCTATTTTACAGAATAATTGAGGAAAAGCCTGTTCGTAAAATCCAGGTGAAAAATTAATGTGTTGAAAAATATGAATATTTTTTTTTCGTTAATAATGCAACAAAGTAATTAAAGTAATATGAAACGCATTCAACCCGCTTCATTGGTCATATGGTTTAAGTCACTACGCTCACAAAGGATTAGACTGTCAATAACAGGTAGATCAAGGTTCAAATCTTGGTTGGGTGTATTGAGGGTGGTTTTTCCAAAGTGGTTTTCCACTCTCCCTCCACGCATATGCGGGTACACTTCCTCTAAATATGACCTTCCTTATCCTTAAAACCATTAGTGTAATTAGTACATAACATATTACTTTAATGGTGGTGCTAAAAAATCCCTAAACACATTTAAAAGAACAGTTCATTGTTTACATTTAATTTTATTCTTCAAAGTTTAAAAAAACATAAAGCTTAAAAATATTGTCAAGACATTTCTGAAACCAGATAAAACCGGTTTTAGTGGTGTGCATCAGGTGGGGACAACGGAAGGGCAAGTCATGGCCTTCTCCGAACACAAATCCCCGGGTTTTGCAGACTTGTCGACCATTTTCCGTAAAATCAAGGTGTTTTTTTTTTGCCAAGTAAATTAAAGTAAATTATATAGCTGATATATTTTAATGAAAGATTGGATGCATGGAAGAAGATCAAAATAATTGTAAATGATGAGTAATCGAAGAATCGAGGTTTGGACTTAAGAATCGAAGTCGAGCAAAATAAAGAGTCGTGATATCTCTAGTTTATTTTCATTAACTTTTACCTAGGATGAGTGTTTTTGAAGTTATAATGCGTGTGTGTGTGTGTGTTTGTGATAGTTTTAAATATAAATGAAATTGTATTTTATAAATGTGTTTATTTGATAATATCTTGAAAACAGCAAGAAACAATAATTACTTCATTTGCTAACGAGATTAATTTCTCACTTATTTAACTGGAATTAGCTCTGCATGGTACTAACTTGTGTATTTTATAATTTAAACAATAGTTAATGTCTTGCGTTACACGTTGTGTGCATGCAATTCAATGCAGACTTGCATGTATAATTGTATTAATAATAGAAGCTACTTGCTTCCTGTAGTGCATCCGATAACATGCTTTACAAACAATGCTCTATTTTAAGTACAATTCAGTACAAACCTGGTTCTCAATTTGTCAATACGAGATATTAAAAAACCATTTTTATTAAGTTTGTGGGAAAATTCAAAATATTGTACTCAAATCTGTAGTGTGCTAGGATTCGTGTTCTATTTGAAATTTCTAATCCGAATAGATTTCATACTCTGATTAAATGGAATTTGATTCAAAGTTAAACTCTAAAAGTTAAACTCTTGAATAATTTAACTTTTTAAAGAAATTGACCTAACTAAATCTATGATTGGACCATCAAAACTAGTGTGCTTATAATAGTTATGGACCCATTTCAGTGGCCAAATGGTCTACAGTGTTAGGCTCGCAATAAACTGGGATTGACGCTGATACGAAATCAAATCTCTTCAGCAGGGTGTACGGAATTGTTTTCTTAAATTGTTTTCCACTCTCTCTCCACACATGTGGTTACACTTCCTCTGAATTCAACCTTCTACATCTCTAGCATATTAGTGTAATCGGTGCATATGTGTACAACCTGAACAAATAGCGAGATGCTTTGAAAAAAAAAGTAATATTTATAATTTTTTTTTAATTTGGCTCTGTTAAAAAAAATGTATACGCTAACCTAATATTCAGTTTGGATAGAATAACACTAAATTATAAGATCTACAGTACAGATTCGATTCAAAACATCTTCAATTTAAAATATTCAATTTGGATTAATTTTGTTTATTGAGCAAAGATTCAAATTCAATTCAAAATTGAAATTGTATTCACACAGGCCTACTAGTTTGGAAATGATATTGAGTGATTGTTGATATTTACAAAGCTATGTTTAAATGAAAACCCGGTTAAAATACAACAATCATTAATTTTAATTACTTCCATAGTGAATTTATTATTATTACAATTATTAATTTTAATTACTTTCTTTCATAGTGGATTTATTTTTTAATTTGGCTTACTTGTAAAGTAATATCAAAGTGGTCCCTCATTTACCTTAAAGTGTCTATTTTTGTTTGATTTCTGTTAATAAAGTGTTGTTTTTTTTGTAGAGATTCAAATTGGTTGTTTTTATTTTGGAATTAGATTTCCTGCTACAGTTATTTGTAATGAAGAAATCCATATGGTTTAGATATTATTTCAGCTTGCAAACTATTTTTTTCTTTAATTTTAGTAATATCTTTAATTTACCATATCATTAATTTTTTTATTTAGATGTTTGGATTTAATTAGAACTGGTTCACTGATACAGATTCTCTCAAATCGTTTTGCATCACTCACTGCTAAATCTCCATTTAATGAATCGCTGTTGTTGCCCTGTTTATTTGTTAAGGTAAACTAAGGTGCATTTGGAACTAATTAAAACTAATTAAAACTTATATTCTGGTTCTTGATGAAGTTTCATAAACAATTAAATTGTTCTTGGCTTTTTTAAAACAAGTTAAATCAACAATAATGTAGCAAAGTAATATGTTAGTATAATTATTGGTTATTTAAATTAGTTTCATATCAACAAGACTCCATCTTTAATGTGAATAACCGATATCAAACTAAAATGCTGTTCACTTAACTTCAAATTATTTTCAAAAATATTTTCAAATTATAGTAATCTTTTCCAAAATAAAAACTTATTACATTCGTAGCTATTTTGATAACGATAAACTCAATTTATTAAGAACCAACCAAGATTAGACATTCAGCATCGTTTTTGTTAAATTGGAGTTTTGCAAGCTATGATTACAAGAAAACAGAAATAACAGTTTACATGACTATGTCAATCACATTGTACAAGAATACCATATTCACAGTCTACAATACTACAGCAATAATAATTTAAAAGACCACAGCAATCACAGTTTACAAGACCACAGCAATCACAATTTACAAGACCACGGCAATCACAATTTACAAGATCACTACATTCACAGTCTACAATACTACAGCAATTATAGTTTACAAGACCACGGCAATCACATCTTACAAGACCACAGCAATCACAGTCTACATTAGTACAGCAATCACAGTCTACATTAGTACAGCAATCACAGTTTATAAGACCACTGCAATCACAGTTTATCACAAGATAGTTAAAATTTCAGCACAAACTTTCCTGTCATATTACCGTTATAGTTTTCAACACGTTCTTATAAAAACTGATAGCTGGTTTTTAAACATAAATAAAAAAAAGTCCTTAAACCAAATGATTGGCTATCAACTGGGCATGAACCCTGGCCACCTTGGTTGATGTCTACTGGTTTGGAGAACTTAATAACACAAAAATAGCGAGCCCAATATCATAACCGTAAGAATTTCAAAGAAAGTAGGTGCAGTAAGCTCACATTTACATTCACCAGACAAATCAATAACTGAATTATTAGATTTAAAAAACAGCAAAACTAAACTACATGCTCCTGGTTTTGAAATGAAAATACTAAATTTTAACTCAAAGAAGAAAATGTTGCCTAACATTGAGTAGTTTTAAATTGTCAGCCCTCTACATGTAGTAGATATTGTACAACGCTCATTAATCATTACAGACAAACTCTTCATTTTATGAATACATTTAAGCTTGATAGTGGACTGAACACTGAACAGTAGACTGCAGATTCCTTTGCTATAACTGTGAGAGGTTCACATTGAACATTTCTTGGGCCAAACTATCAATGGAACTCTGGGGTGTTAAATAGACATGTCTCTTGATACGACTATTAATGAGCTATAATCAATTTGTTGTTTTTATCCCCGCTTGATGTAACAGTCTTAAATAAAGTGGGCCACTCGTTACAGATCACAAGTTAATACGCCAAATCATGATTTAGATTAGGAATATCCAACACTTACCTGAATGATACCAGAGTAAAACTTTATAGATAAAACACATTTTAAACATTAGATTTCACTATCACAGACAACTTCATCAGGTTTAGAGTAAACTGTTGACTTGCCATAACTGATTGGCTTGCAGTGTATAGATGGCAGCACTTGGACTAGATGGATATAACAACTAAACAGTTGTGGTATATATTAGTATTGTAAATAAGTGCGCTAGTAGGAAGGAAAGTAGTTTATCTGAGGTATCGGCTTCCGAACGATGTATATATCACACAACACAAGGAATCAAGAGATATGTTTATAGCACACCCGACTTACACCACTTCTAGGAGACCACCCTGACCCTGTGTTGATATAACGGGGAGTCACTCAGGGACCCTCTAAACAATTGCTGGTTCACGTAAACTGTATCCCCATGACAAACTGTCAGAAGAGTCGTCAAGACCAACCCTAGTCCCTGTAATGTCTCTTGACATCTTTCATCCTCCGTGTTTACAGTAGTAAGACAGAGAGAGCCAACACATTCCTCACAGATCTGTCGGAACATCGCACTAGCATAGCTCATATGTGTAGTCTAGAGGGGATTTTGACAGTGATTTGTAGTTGTAGATCAAGTTTTGACAACACTCCCTGACGTTGTTTGAAATCATGCATGCCCACTCCTATTTCACTATAATTACAATTCTTATCTCTCTTTATTAACATCTGCTCTTTAAACCCTTCTATTTCATCATTCTTTCTTGCTCGTACTTCTGTTATCCATTGGTTTTTGGTTCTGAAATCCACTGATTTGTTTATTAGTTTGTTTTGAAACTTATTAAAGAAATGTATTAACTAGAGGGCCTTGCTTCCTACTTCGCATGGCTGACAGTCTTACCTCTTCTTGGTGCAGGTCACGGTCACACAATTCTAATTGTCAACGGTAATTAAATAAACTCTTTTTCAAGAATTTTAACATGTCAGGTTTTATTAATTTTGTGTGCACTTGCGCAGCGATAGATGGCTTGCACCTTGTGTTTATTTTAACGCGGGGTGTGAACTATCCGTCGTGTGTGAGTTGGATTCACACAAAGCTTATATTTATTTATAACTTATTTATAAAAAATTATCAAAAATCTTATAGCACCATTTTTGATAACGATATATTTATATTCATTAGCATTTGTTTCCTTTTTGTGACTTGAACAAATATAATTTGTGTGATATCTCTTTGTAATTTGTCCCGCATTACAGATTTTTAAGATGATATTTCCTTGGGAACTCAGATGTATCTATTCTTCTCCAGAATATTGTGACCTGCTTCGATGGCTGCATGGTCTAAGGCATCACTCTCATGTTAGACTAGACTTCTGATGACGGGGAGATCAGAGTTTGAATCTCGGTCAGGTGTACTGAGGGTGGTTTTTCATAAATGCCACTCACGTTCCACACAGATGTGGGTACACTTCCTCTAAATTCAAGCTGCCTCATCGCTACCTCATCGGGGTACTTGGTACATATACGTACAACCTGAACAGGTAGTAAGACACGGTGATAAAAGAAGTGTTTGGGATATAAAGATACCGAGTGAGAACGGACAAGTTGGATGCGCGCCAGCTTGTTGCTGATTTGATCCCTTAAAATTCACCCTCCTATCTTCACTCCCTTGAGTCTAAAGGCCACCGAAGCTTGATAACCCAAACCTGAAATGTCATCATAAGAATGTGTGATTCGGAACAAGGTAGTCGTCAAGTTGCTCTAAATGGAATAGTTTTTGTCCAATGG
The DNA here is from genome assembly GCA_902151455.1 of Timema bartmani. Classification (NCBI taxonomy): domain Eukaryota; kingdom Metazoa; phylum Arthropoda; class Insecta; order Phasmatodea; family Timematidae; genus Timema; species Timema bartmani. The sequence continues at coordinate 58,910 of CABFWB010003825.1, read as the reverse complement.
ATAGCACACAGTACCATAACCGCTCGACTCTATCGCACATTTTCTTCTTCTTGTTCATTCTCAACGCAGGAGCGGGTTTCTAGGGTCTCCCATCCCTGGCCGCAAACGCTTCCCCTCCGATTCCCCCCACCACATTCACAGTCGCGGAAACACGAGTCCTCTAGTCCTGCAGCGCTTCTACCACCAGCAGAGCCAGCACTACCCCCCCTCCTCTCACAACAGCCAGTCCTCCGAACAGGCGGGGGGAGGGGAGGTGGTCAAGAAACGCTTTGCCTCCTACATCAAGTTCCATCTTGGCAGCGGGGAGTCCCGCAGGAGTCTTCAACCGGCGACGGGCCGGCCAGCCAGTCAGAGCCCTGACCCTCCACCCAGGATGCACCGCGGTGGGTCTTCAGGGCTGGCCACTGAGGGGGGTACACCGACACCAGGCTCGTCGCCTCTGCTGCTGCGCCGGAGCTTCCTGGACATGTCCCCGATGCGGCGAGGTTTTGTAGAAGGCTCACCTGGGCTCTCCAGAAGGTGAGAAAATTACTTTATTTCTTGTCATCTTGATACAGGATCAATGATTGTGGTTGGTCCAGGTCATTGGTTCACAGTTCACTGAGAGTATCCCTCTCAACTGGTTAAAATAATCTATTCAACTTTCTCATCATAATCATCAATTGTTTCCAGGCTGTGACCGTGTCAGTTTAGTAAAATGCCTCCATCATCCTCTCTCCATCCACTATTCTCGTCTCACTTGCACACCTGCTGTAATATGCTGCTCCCGTTTATTCCTTGGTCTTTATTGCAGTCTTTTTCCTCCAAACCACATCCCCATCATTCCTTTGGTATTCTCTCCTTTTCCATCCTCCTTACATGCCCATACCATCTCACCCTTGCTTCCTCTACTATCTCATGTACTCAAACATCCTCATTACATGTCCATACCATCTCAATCTTGCTTCCTCTACTATCTCATGTACTCCAACATCCTCATTACATGCCCATACCATCTCAATCTTGCTTCCTCTACTATCTCATGTACTCCAACATCCTCATTACATGTCCATACCATCTCAGCCTTGGTTCCTCCATTATCCTCATGGATATTCATGATTAGAGGATACAAACATTTTCAGATTCAAGTTTGAAGAAATAAACAACTGGAATGAAACATTTAGAGCTATTGTGGTGCTTTCTAGATGATTAGGCCAACATAATCTTAAATTTATCACCATATTATCAGGGGTTCCGGAACAGGGGGGTTCAAGCTCCCTTGTTTGTATCTTGGTGGGGCTGGGACTATATTTAGCTCCCCACACCCCCCTGCCAATATTTCCCAAGTAAATTCAAAATCCATTTCTAAAAACATAAAACTTTTAGCATAGGTTTGTTAATTTTCACTAATGAATACATACATTTATAATTAATTTAATAGATAACTGAAATGCCCTAATTTTGTAGTTTATATTTTTCTCACGCGAATGCCCTAATTTTGTAATTTATATTTTTCTCACGCAGAAAAATAACTCTTTCATAAAAATATAGTAACTAATATTAGGCCTATTTGTTATTGCCTTAGTAAAAAAAAAACAAAGTAGTAAAGCCGGAAGTGTAATTCGATGACAATTTTGACACAGATAAGAACAAATTGATAAAATTTCACGGTTGAATTATAAATTTAATTTGGACACGAGGTTGTTTTTCAACCACAGTTTCAAATTTTATTCTTGCAATATTCTTATCCACCTTAGTAAAATTAAAAAGCAGGACATTTAGTAACAAGCTTTCTTGTTGTGATTTGAATAAAATATGTTATTATTTGTAGATAATGTTGTGATATTATATTTGATGATGATGTAAGAAAATACCAAGTATTTGTTCAACCCTAGTTCAAAGCTCCACAAAATGAGCCTTGACAAGGCTGATATATAGGTCTCCACTTCGTTTACCCTGAAAGCTAGCAACGAGGCTTACCTTGCATGGTTCAACTATGGTGTAGCCTCTAAGATAGAAACCTTGCATGGGCATAGGAAGGGGGGAGGGGGGGCTTATGGGCCTTAAACCCCTACATAAACCTGAAATGTTCGGAAGTTTTTAATGTTGAT
>CABFWB010003825.1:24624-56383 GCA_902151455.1 Timema bartmani | reverse complement strand
CTGCTACCTGTCAGGGTAAACGGAGTGTACAGGTAAACAGATAACTCCTGGAAAAGTCAAGTAGTTGGGTGTGACATGGGCTGTATCCGAATAGTCTACTTCACGTGCCGTCGACCCTTGACGTTCACTTGATAGTTGCATTAGCAATCACATGATCAAGTGTAGATCCATCTGAATAGTCACGAAGTGTGCTAATGCACCCCTCACACGCCCTTTAGTCCAAGGACAACAGCAAGTTATCCTTGACATGCCGTCAATGCGATGTTTGATAGGCAATTGTTTAATTTTTCATCTGCTAGAGATAGAGCTCATAGAGTAATGTGATCTTTGATAACGTGCGTTAAATATATTGGTTGTTTTGTAGTGTTGTAGAGTTGTATTGTGTTGTGTTGTGTTGGATAAATTGGATAATTTGTCATGTGCAGTGAAAATAAGTCACCACAAATCTGTAAGTGGCCCTACGCTAATTCGAGCTGATAGATGGCGTTTAAAATAGTTTCTAAGATCATTGGTAGGAAGCAGCACTGCGAACTCAAGGGTGTGAAAAGGATATTTTGCCGTTCGAATAGTCTGTTGCAGCCTTCGATGTCAAGTGCGTGTTAAGTGTAAAGTCATCAAGCCAAGTGTACTTGACTATTTGGATACAGCCATGGAAAGTCAACAAGTCAGAGAAATTATAAAATATCATTGAAATTTTCAAAATTGTCTGCAATAATTTGTGAAATAAGAAGAAGAGAACATCACCAATGCAAACTATTAGTTTTAGCCCCAATTAATGTGAGCTTTGTGCAAAGAATAATTAATTAAAGGCAATGAAAATTATGAAATTGTGAACGCATGGATTCTATCATAAAATACTGGGAGAGTCAATATTCCTTGGTCCGGAAAACCTGGGAAAGTAAAGGACTTAAAGGGCCGGCCATATCAGCGCTGTTTGAATGGCATCAGCAGAGATCAACTGGGTCTAAATTGTAATCATCCGTTACCATTGAGAATACATGGTTGCTACAGACAGGAAAAACAGGGAAAACCTGGAAAAGTCAGGGAAATGTCAGGGAATTTAACTAAAAATTAGGAAAAGTCAGGGAATTAAAAATATGTCTAAAAATCCCATTAATTTCGCAACTAAACACTAAAACAAAAGTTAATAAATACCTAAATAAAATAACATTTTAATTTTTTAAATAATTGATAAAACTGTTTATGTTTAGTAGATACAAACTTTTTTAATATGTGATCAATAATAAATAAAACAAGTCATCATCCACCATTAAAACTGGAAAAAAGTAGTCAGGGAAAATTGAAAAATTTTGCCTGGAAAACCTGGAAAAATCAGGGAATTTTGTAAAATATGTTTTGTAGCCACCCTGTAATATATTTTGAAGTGAAATGATGTCAAAATGTAGGGCCAATGTTAAAATACTAGGCTTAAGTTACATTATAATAAGTAGGGCTATTATAAACAACCTTAGTGTCCAATAGTTTCAAAAATTACCACAACTTAATTCATATATTCATGCATGAAGTCATATGGTCATCTGATTTTCAATTAATAGTATTAGTAGTGGATGATACGCAGGAATGGGGTATGGAGAGGGAAATACATGAGGGGCATTGTATGAGGTTTGTAAAACATAATTATATCTATTTCAAAGCCATAAAATGTGTGGGTGGGTAAATTATATGACCTTTTCCTAAGCTCTTTATTTTGACCAACATCTGTTGAGAGACTTTGAATAAATTCACAATGTAATAGCCGCAAGTCCTATAAGAGGTTGCGTTGCGTACCGCTGGTAACTGACTTGCAATGCCAACTATCAAGAAAGGTGTTTTTACTTAAAACTTTCAAACAAACATTGTATCTGTATCCGAGAGATTGTTATTCGGTTAAATATAGGAAGACATTTTGAATGTGTAGCTTACAGTACTTTAAAGTTATGGATAGTCCTGGCAGGCAGGCAGTAAGACTTGTAGAACAGACACAAAGGTAAGAAATATTTCTTTCGTTGTCTGCACTAAACTCAACTACAATTAAAAAATAAAAACTCATATCTTTTAGGGACATCCAATTTCCAAAAATTTGTCAGGGGTGGATCACTTTGACCACATTATGTAGCTTTAAAGTGCATCTAAATTTCATAACATTTTTGGAGGAGGGCTTCCAATTCTCCTTTTGTCTTGGGAGGGGGGGGCGTTCAAAACACCATTTCTTTTGCTAATAGCCCTAATTACACAACTTTGGCTCCATCACCAATAGATGGTCTCCATCATTTATTACCATGCTGTAACTATAGACTAACAAAGAAAAACATACAAAAAAAGTACTATATGTGAAAAATAAGCCTCCTTCAAATAGCTTCCAAAGTCATCCAAGGTCTAAGATTTTACCCGGTCAGGACCTCCGAACCCCCACCACTTTCAAAGAGCTTCTGTAGACCATGCATATCATGATGTTAAGTTTAAAATCTCTTCGTATTTTTAAGGTTTGTAACCAGAATTGAGATTCTGTATTCATAATCAAAATGAAGATTGTGATTTGTGTTTGACCTGAAGGTTGATTCTAACCCTCTGACTGTTCCAGGTATGTCTCCCCCTCCCCTCCCCAGCCCCCGCCCCGTAGACTGTCGGAGAGCACATCAGTGCCCGGTAGTCCCCAACACCGCCGAGTGGAACACTTCCGTGCGAGGTTCCACTACACGCCAGAGCCCCAGAGGAGGATATTTGGAGGTCAGGATCTTTGATAGCCGGCTGTGCTGTGATAAGAGTTGTGCGTCAGTGTGTTGGGCAGGGGTAACTCACTATGTGACGCTCCTGCGACTCATCCTGTGGTGGTAATATATCAGTGATGTGGGGAACCCAATGGTTATATCATCCATTCTGAGCTTCAAGTCTTCTCTTCAAAACCAGGCTATAGACCAGTCAACTAAGCTTATAGACCAGTCAACCAAGCTTATAGACCAGTCAAACAGGCTATAGACCAGTCATGCCGGGATCACGATCAACTTAACGTAACATTCACTTAAAGTTAACTTAACGTATGTGTGATCACGATTCACGTAACTTAACGTAACAAATCGAGCCAAACATCTTCATTCTTGACTATGATCTGTGATTTGTACTATTTGTACAGTGATGATCTGTGAATGTTTACAGTTTTAAATCGATGTAATAAATATCTATTTCTAAACTTTTTTGATAAATATAGCTTTCATATTTTAGTTAAATCATTTTGTTTCAATGTCTGATCACTAGAACTTATGCTAAAGAGTAAACATTGGTCGTAATACCAACAAATGAATTAGTAAATAGCTCTGGTGATGTCACTCGCATAATGATTGACTGGCTAGATCACGTTATACCCTTCAAGTAACGTTCACTTAAAATAAAAGACCTCCCAGGACATCTCTTACGTTAAGTTAACTGCATCGTGATCGCTTCCATTTAAACACATGAGGAGGTCCTTTAAGTTAAGTTAAGTTAACTTTAAGTTAACGTTGAGTTGATCGTGATCCCGGCATCAAACAGGCTATAGACCAGTCAACCAGGGTATAGACCAGTTAACCAGGTTATAGACCAGTTGACCTGGAGGTCAACCAAGCGATAAAGTTGCTAAGGATCGGTTAGCTTACTTGCTTGCTAAACGTGTTCACCCTTAACTAGGAAGACATTCGAAAGTCAGGAGTAAGTAAAAATGTTTTAATATTGCTCTACTGCATTATTTTTTTATTTGACTTGTACCGGGAATAGATCCAAGAGCAAAAAATTAGACATTTTTCAAACTTTAAACTGCCTAAAGATGTTGGTGTGCATCTGTTTCCTGTGTGATTGCGTGGTCCCATGAGTGCTAGGACTTAACCTAATAATAGACACATCTTTGACTGATGTCAACAGTGCAATAAATTATACTAAATGTATCGGCTGAACAATGACAGTCACTCGCAAGAGTTTCCTCTGGTTTGAACTTGTGGCCTGAAAAACTGGTTTGATTAGCAGAAATTATATTGTTAAGTTGGTAACTCCTTCTTTAAAAAAACAAAACATCTCCCATGGTAATATGTTTGGGGGCAAAACCAAAGCTAAATGCATGTGAGAGTCATATGTGGTCTGAATGGTAACATTGACTCAGGACACAATAACCAAATGGCCAATCCTATAGGGTAAATGCAACTTTACCTAATTCAACACCAACTCTTGACAGATGCGAGCTGATAAAAGAATAAAGATTCACACTTTGTGGAGCTGTCTTGTCTACACTTCTTCCAAGGGACTTAAGATGGGTCCAGATTGACTTGTGACCGATGAAATGTTTGATTTTTAACTGTCGTAGTTTTAGATCGATGCACCTCAGTACAATATCCTCGACTGATAACAAGATTAGCGATACAATCCTAGGAACACTCGTAGATGTTGCTAGTAACAGAGGTGTAGTGTTTATTTATATTAACAACCACTTCACTCTAGGTCTAGTCTATTTATATTAACAACTACTTCACACTAGGTCTAGTTCACTGCGCTCTACCTCGCTCAGAGGATACTAGCAATATAACCCAGCAGACATCGCCGCTATCTCAGGGGAAAATATATTTAGACATTTTTTAACAATCTTTTCTTGATTTTGTTTATTTCCCACAAAAAAATGGGCAGTTTAATAATTTCATTTTAATCAAGCAAGTAGTTACTGAATATATTGAAATAATTTAAATGTAAAAAATGCAGTAAAATGAATATAAAGATGAAAGTAAAATAAAAACATTGTTTTGACGAGGCTAAAATAATTATCTTTTAAGTGGCGTGTGTGTGTTCAAAAATAGGTTTATTTGTTAGTTTTATACTCACATTTTAAAACTTAGGAATGTGTTTCAGTTTTAGCTAAAAAATAACATATTTTTTTATACCACCTTATTATATACTTAGGCGCGGCGGAATCACGTTTCTCTTTAGTACTGGTGACATTGCTCCACCGTGCCTCATGTATAGATCATGCTAGCATCTACACAATATTCCACTAGTGTGGTTTGTTGTCATGTTCATTTGTTTACAAAAATATACTCGGGGTCTGCGAGCACCAGTTCTTTCACTCGAGTCGATCTCGAGCGAGCTTTTCATGAAGCTCCCCAGGGTTGAGTCGAGTTTGGGTTAGATAAATGTAAAATGTGACTTAGTTAAATTCTCTTCAGGACAGTTTTAAAAAACATTCATGAATAAAGGTTTTTATGTGCAGATTTAGCAACTTTTTATGTAAACGGCCCCAATAAATATCTGTCCATCTGGAGTGTAGCTACTCACTTGGAGCCGACCTTGACCAGAAAGAAAGGTTACACATTATTGATTTTTAGGATGTGCTTAGTAAACATTTATACATAGGTGTACTTGATACAGTCTTGCACTATATCTCCTTTATACCGAGCCTCATAATCTCCTCCGCTCAACAGCAGCTTACTGAGTTACTGACTTTGACATTCCACTAGCAAACAGTACAATACCCTCTTCACTCCCACGCGCCTAATTGCACAGACCACGTCAAAACAAGCAGAGAATTATTCATCACCAGACACACACAATTCAAGACAGAAAAATAACCTTTTTCAAGTTGCTCACAATTACAAGCCCTAAGCTTGAGTATTTATTTTAAAATGTACCAAACATTTGCTCCAATGCAGCGTCTCGTCTATTCTTCAAAACATAGACAGTCGTTTTCTTATATCCATGTGACGTTTTTGTGTTCATGTCGTTTGCAAGAGTAGTGTTGGGGTTGAGTCCTTCGGACTAGCTTTAGGAGACAGGTTCAAATCTCGTTGAGAGTCTGATATCCAGCCTCCACACGCAAGGATACAGAGTTTGCTGTTTTCATGTTTCAAGGGGCGGAGAAGAAAATCTAAAACACTCCTTAGCAACAATCCATGTTTAAAATTACTTTTATTATTAATAAATACCTTATTATATATGTGAGCACAAGTTTTGTGTTTAAATCGTGTTGCATGTATGCCAAAATAAGCTCTTACAAATTATAGCCTTATCCAAAGCAAGATTTGTTTACCAGATCCTTTGTTTTTTAAATCTTGAATCACTCTTGCAGCTTTCAAATTAAGCTCATTTTTGCTAAGAATGTGGTGCTATTTAGTCTTCATAGAGTATAAAATGTTGTCCGAGTAAAACTAGATGGTGAAAACTACTCAAGACTACTTCAAAAATGTCATTTAAAACTACTTGCATGCAGTGTGAATGTGTAAAAGGGTTGTTAGAAACGTGTTTACCTTCTTACTGTGCCACGAACGCAGTGAGCTTCAATTATCCGGATGAAATGTATGTGTGAATAATGAAAGGTACATTTTAACTCAAGAACTAGTGATAAAAACATTGACGGTGTACATTCACTACCCCTGAAAGGTAGCAGCCCCCTTCACACGCAGTGCAGTAAAACAATCACTATTCACTGCTCAGTGTTCGCAGGTGAACCAACACATTATAAAAATTATCTCTTTATATAACTGTGTCTCGCTCCTCTATCTGGTTGGACTCTCGTGTACTAATTACACTAATGTGTTAGGGATGAGGAAGGTTAAATTTAGAGGAAACGTACCTGTATTTGCATGGAGGAAGGGGGGAAACCCCTCAGTACACCCGACCTGAGTTCAAAACCCAATCATCGACAGTCCACGCTATTGCGTGATTCCTCGCACTATTTGACCACACTAGCAGGGTTTGAACATTTCTCGCCAGCATTGTGTATCATGTAGTTACGCTCTATCTGGACCAGTTTGTTCCTTAGTTCATCCAGCTTCAGTTTCTGTCGACATCCGAAAATTGAAACATTTGTGTCGAGACCAACTTGTTCAGTGCTACTGACACGAGAACAGAAACTAATTTTAAAGGGGTTGTGTTTCTCGAATATAAGACGAGAGGTCTTATGGCTTGACAAGATAACCTTATAGACTGAAAACATGTCGTGTTCACCGCTAATTGTACATTTTGGAATTTGGTCCGTGCTGTTTGTGTAATCTGTATGTGTGGTGTTCTAGATTGTATTATGAACGCTTCAATTGCTTGTAAGTTGCTGGTGTGCTACGATGTAATGTAATGCTGATGCTCATATTCGCTAAAAGTGCCAAGTTGTATCGAGGTGGTGTATTACTGTCATTCGCAGGGACAAGGTTCAAACAGTATTGAAACATTTGTAAAGACTTATTAGATATAGATTGTCAACAAGCTACTGTAGTTTCATTCTTACATCAGTGCTACCACAGATTATTTGCACACATCTTAACCTAACTAATTCTGATCAAACTGCTAAAAGAACAACCCTTTTTTTAAGGCACCACACCCCTGTATTTTGTGTAGAAGATCCTGAGCTCTTTGAACACTGTCATAGGTTGAGGGTACACATTATAGTGACAGCTCACTCATTCCTCACATTGGAACCTCCCCATACCTTGTCAGGTGCATGTGCCTAGCAGGTATATATCATAGGTTCATGACTTAGATGTTTGTTTGAATTGAATTACTTCCATATACTAAAACCCTCCCCAAGTGACTATTTAACAATCTTAGAACAGTTGTGTCCATCTCTTTATTTACACAATGAACTCTCTGAGAGCCAGTATGCCTCGTACATTGAGGCAAAAACAATTTCACAGATATATCATCTATGAAAAACATGGGAAGGGTTTAAAATATACCATTTCATTTTGAACTTTTAAGAAATACAACTGCACAAGGTATTACATTTGTTAATTAAGAAGGATATTTTGGTATTTCAACAAACTAATTAGTGGTTTGTTTAACACCCTTAGCCGAGTAGGTTGTTATCGCTGAGTGCCTTGTTCATGAGCGTTAAGGTGGTATATAGTGTGTTGGTCTCGTGAGCGCACGAAATCACAGCCGACTGAACAAGTGGGCAGCGCAGTTGTTTACTTAGCTGGGCTCTCTGTGTTTGACATGAAGTTTAAAGTTTCTGGAATTTGATTTGGAGAGCAAGCTTTTAGTGAATTATTGACATGTTCAGGACTATCGGGAACTGTTTCAGTTATATTGACATGTTCAGGACTACTGGGGACTGTTTCAGTTATATTGACATGTTCAGGACTATCGGGAACTGTTTCAGTTATATTGACATGTTCAGGACTACTGGGGACTGTTTCAGTTATAGTGTGTTTTTAAAATCATTGTTAGTTTGAGATATTGCACGGCTACGACTATAAATGTTTCATCTTGACGACAAAACAGATTTGTTGTGGACTTAGTCTGATTCTAATAACATTATTTTATATGTGTTCATATTTATTTTCCTTTTTCTTTAAGAGGGAAAACATTTTCACTAACTTATTGCATGCATGGAAAATGTGTATTAGCCAAGGGTGTGTGGGCCAACATTTTTCACATGGAGTCGAGTTTGAATAATATATAGCAATATTTAAAGTTGAATTTCTGTAATAGAGTCATGAATAAATCATAAGTACAAACATAGATCTTTAGAATGAAATATTTTTGGAGAAAAAAATATATAATCGCACAAATTCAGATTTTGATACATTTAATATAATGTGTACAGTTATATTATTTTAACTAGACAAAAGAAAATTTTGAGGGACTTTAGTTCCTATGAAATAATTTCTTTAAATTGAATAAAATTAACTTAACTCTGAATTTTAGAAAAAAAATTTAAAATTTTGAGTAGGTACTCAAATTTTTTTAGTTTTATAAAAATCTTCAAGTTTTGTTTGAGCAGTCACTAAAACGCTACTCAAACTTTCAAGTACTCGCACACCCTTAGCTTTAGCGACGAATCAATCCGTGCTAATTTCTCTTTGTGTGTAATCAATTGCTCAAACATGTATTGCGTCATTTTCCACTGAAACATTCGCCAAATCTTAATTATTTGGCATCATCAAAGTGGGGATTATTTCCGGCCCTATTCAAAGAAATGCGCAAACAATGTCATGTTATGATGACACTCTAGACTTGTGTTTAAAGATGTCATTTGTTCGATCTGATGAAACGAAGTACTTATATTATTTTGTAAATCTCTGGACAGTTTGAAATGGCCGATTATGTAAAATAGGTTGTAAAGTGAATAGTTGTTTAGGCAATGGAGACAGGTAGGAGTCACAACAGCTAACCTATTGTTCAAATGAACTAAGCTCATGCAATATATCTAGTCATGTTTGTAGTTTGTAAGTCTGTACATAATTATTATTCAACATAAACAGTATTGTTAATTTGCAAACGAGAGATTCATGTTACATGCATTTATTGTTAATACACGCCTTGTTTTTTTTAACTAATCGTTGTTTCTTTCTTGACTAAGGGCCGGTCTAATGACTCCTGGATGGATATTAATCTGGCCGATAAATATTTTTATCTGGTCAATAAGTTAAAAGTGCGTCTTATGACTGCCAGATAAAATGTATTTATCCATCACATTTTTATCGAGAGGTTTAAGTACCTGATAACTTTTATCTGAAAGTTAAAATTGACGTTGTCATAGTGACGCGTTGTTTTTCATGAGGTTTCGCCTATCAGAATCTGTTTGTAGGTTAAAATCTTGGTTCACGTGTTTAGTAGGCACAGGCCCAGGCTCTAACTATGTATAAAGTTAGAACATTTAATTCACACCTCTATAAAAACTAACAAGCAATTTGTAGAGTTATAGTCATATAAGAACACATTATTTAAATGTGAGTAAAATAAAATGAAATTTTGTAAACATTGTACCAAACTATTGATATTATTTTGGCCAACGCCGAAATTAGAACTTGCAAGACAATCTAGCATCTGCGCCCACGTGACACCATCTGTTTCCTCGCACTCAGCTTAGCCGACATTATTTAACAAATGCTGAACGTTGTAGCCACCAGCCAGGTTGTAGCGGTAGCAGCAGGGTTTGTACGCATGCACGCACCAGTAAAAACCGTACCAACCTTGCGTTTTCTGCATAAAAATATATTTATCTTACAGATAGCTATCCGGCAGATAAATTCAGTTCATAATATGTTTAAAATATTAAAGTGGCTGATAACCTTTATCTGGTTGCTAACTTTAACCTCCTGATATCAATATTTATCCGTTAGTCATAAGACCAGCCATAAGAAAACTATCAACGCTCCTCTGTTCTAAAAGTAAATAATTCCTTTTCACTGACAAATTTCTCATCTGATGTTTGTAGTTTGTCAGCATCACCAGCAATACCAAATGTAATATTCACGACTTGAAGGTTTGTTTGAAACAAATTGCCTTCTATTTAGACATAATAAAAGTTTGTCACCGAAACAGGACGATTTTACTACAGTTTTTGTTCAAGTTGTAAAGAAGTTGACTTCCGATTGTTTATTCTGTCGGTCGAGTGAAGTTGCTGATGTACGTTGTTAAGATTAATAAAGGCCTACTTTTAAAATAGATTATCATGTTTTATTCTTAATAAATGCAACTTAAAATGAGTCTTGGCTTGCTAATGTCAATCTGTGTTCTAAGTCATGAGAAACTGAACTGACTTTGGCGAAAAGGGACTTAAAAAGCTTTGTACTTTTTTATCTCTTAAGATAACTTTCAAAACTGTTTTATATATAAATATAAATATAAATATAGTGTGTATATCAGATGAATTTACTTGTATCACTAAATCAAATTGAGTGATTTGATGATAATTTGTAAATACTGTGTATTATTAAGGTATAAAACCTGTCCATTTATTTGCTTTAATGTACATAATTTAATGAATAAACCATGTTGCAGATTAAACATCTGGTTTATTTATTTGCACATGTTCAATGTTCATGTTCATACCTTGTGTGTGGAGTATAGGTGAACATTTTCCACAGTGGCGGATGAAGACTCTGGGGACTAAAGTTGTTAGCAAACGTTTCGTCATCATTGTTGTTACATAAAATACAAAATGTGTTTTCTAGGGTCGTCAAAATGCGACCTTATAATTACCCCATATATAGTAGGGTTTTGACTGAAATTGGCGTTACCTTCCTCCTTTTAGCAGCAAATTCTGGTGCATTTTCTTGAAATTCACTTACCCAACCTATTATTTTATTTTAGCAGATATTTCCATAGGATCCATGACGAAAGAAAATTTTGAAGGACTTTAGTTTCTATGAAATAATTTCTTTATATTGAATAAAATTAATTTAACTCTGAATTTTAGAAAAAAAAATTGAAAATTTCGACTAGGTACTCAAAATGGTCTGATTCCCCACCCCCAGCTATCATTGAGCTCCTGTTTTATTTAAACCACTTGGTTCAACTCTAATCCAGGCTTTTGTGTGTGTGTGTCAAATGGGAGAGCAATGTCTCTGAGGTAGAATGGGGTATTTATCATCGTATTATGTGGACTATTGTTTTGTGATTGGATTTATGATGAGCTGCTCTCAACATATTGAATGTATGAGATATTGGCAATCAGAGTTTAACTACTGTTTGATTTAGAAACAAACTTTTTTAACAGTTGTAAAAATAAAGAAAAAATAAATTTCAATATATTTATTCATATGGTCATGTGATTATCATTTTTCATTGATACTGCCATGACATTATATTAATATTGAAGTAAAATGTTATCAGTATTGACCACCATGGAGAAGAGAAGTGCTCTTGAAGTGTTGTACAGGGCGTACTTTGTACCCAATATCACATATGCAGCAGAAACATGGACAGTGAATGTAAGAGAGACTAGGAGAGCTGTCACAAGGAGAGACAAGATTAGGAAGTAAGTTATCTGGAGAAGAGTTGGGGCGCAGGGAATACATGTGATAAAAGGAGCAGATAACAGAAAGTGTTCTAGGGAGAGGAGAAGAAAGGAAGTAATTAAAGGAAGAAGCGTGGTGGAAGGACAGAGGAAGATGGAGGCATTTTACTAAATTGGCCCTGCAACAAACTGGGAACAGTTGTTGATGATCTTTTGACTGCAAAAAAAATCTATTTTTTTTTTCCTAAAGTAATCTTACTTAAAGTCGCAGCTACCACCGAAAATATCTCATACAGTACAATAGCAAAATCTATTTCATGGGCTAGGATCTTGCGTTGTCGCTGTCCTAGGTTAAGTCAGCTTGAGATAATCCTACGGTTATAAAGAACAAGTTAGCTATTTTATTTTAAAACTGTTGTTGTTGTCAGTAAATGTGAAATGGCTGCGTACAAATAAAACAATTTAATACTTTAGACAACATTTTATTTACAAAAACACACATACATACATTTTGTTGAGACCAACTAATTATTTTTTATATTTTTAAATATTTGATAAATGTTCATATTAATCTCAAACAAGACACAAAAAAACATGTACAATCATGTAAATTAAGCAGTTTTAACATTGAAATAAAGTAAATTTATGTAAAGTGTAAGTTAGAAACGTTGTTTTTCATTATAAAACTTTTTTTTTACTTAACTGTACAAAGGTTCTGGGCAGATGATCAATAAAATGTGATTGGTTACAACTTAAGGTTGGAATTACATTGTCTTCAGTCAAAAACACTTCCCCCGGGATAGTCGCAATATTTTGGAATATTTTAAGTTGAAAACTAGTACCGCTGAATGCTCTACCATTAAAAAAAAGTTTCATAATTTACAAATTTAATACAAATACAAACTAGAAATAATAGTTTGTTGCATAAAAACTGTAACAGTCGAATCCACAAACGAATGGAAGATTTAATTATTTTTTTAAACTATTTCTGGTAAAGGTTTACAACTTGAAACAAATCTTGGTAAGCCCTCAGTAATAAAAAGTGTCAACACTGTTTATCAATCAAATTTAAAAAAATTACAGGTAAACATAAAACAAATATGCCATCGTATAACTGTCAAAATTATATTCGGAAGCGGCACAAATACGAGAAGAAGTGGGCGAGCGCCACAATCGTGTCGAGTTCGACAACCTCTCAAGTCTTTATGTGGCAAATACTAGTCCTGTGATTGACGCAACCTTCACGTCGCACCGTTCATTTCCTCAGTCCCAAGTTTCTCAACGCCTTCAGGTCTAACTCTCCGTAGTAATCCTCGCTGTTGGGAAGTAATTGGATAACACAAGTAATGAATAACAATCATCCCAAGTAACAATCATTGCTAGCTTATCATAGCATGTTACAATATTATTACAAATAACTGGACAAATAATAGTTTTTAGTATTAAATTCGCATAAAACTTAAGGAATTGATGATACAGTAGTTTGTAAATTAAAAAATAAAATACATTTACGAATCTAAAAATATTCCTTCTGGTTGTTAAATTTGATTTAATATTGAGAACTTAAACGCTTACCTAAGTTGTGTCATATTTTTACAATTATTCATAGTAATAGTATTTTAACCAAAAATTGCCAAACTTGGTGATTAAATTTTTCACACACTTTTTTTTTTCAGACATATTTAACAATGGTGTTTCCTTTAATTCCTTAGCCAAAGTAATAAATCAGTTTAAAACTATATTTTCTTTAAAGACTGTTTTTATTTATGTTTTATTAGTGAAAAAGAGAGAAGATTTGTACAAAGAACCAGGTCCTATGAAGTCTTAAAATATGAATGTTGACAAAATAGTCGTTTGTTACCTAAACTTGAAAACAGGAAGTACAGTAAATAGAAGTTGACATTGGACACTCCCTTTCAAAACAACTAACACCCGTGCAGAAGATTATTAATAAGAGAATGTTGTACAAATGGATTGAGTCACATTGTTACATAGTTTTGACAGTTTTACTTAAAACACATTTTACTCTGATTAGTTTTGTTAAATCATTTAGGCTTGGACAGGCAATAAAAGTATGTTTAGTAATTAGTATATTTTCAACTGAAACAGTGTTACATGGTTACGCTAAGAGCTTATTATGACCATAATTCACATTTATATATATTTTATTGTTTATTAAGGAACTTTAAAACTAATTTTGTTCAGTTACAATTTTTAAATATGTGATATTATTTCAAAAAAGGAGATACAATATTTAATGAAACCTGCAAATATGTTAAGAAATTGTATGCAAGCCACACAACAAATAAGGTAAATACTTGACCTCGGAATAATTTGTACTTTCGAAAGAAATTATATATTTCCAATAAAATTATAATATTTTGTGGCGCTATTAATTTCTTTCAACAATCTTGTTTTGTTATTTTACTTATTTTTGTTTCTAGTCTCAACATTGTATCGCTATTATTATCTAGTTGTTAAAAACACCGCAGTTGGGTGTATTTTTACCTTATATGATTGGGTACAGTCTTATTCCACAAGTTTATGTTTAGTTTATGTTGCGTTAAAGGGCAGATTAGTTTTTATAATGTTGGTGGGAATGGGGCTTGTGTTTTTGTTTCTATATTGATACTTTTTAAAACAAAGTATAGTATAATATATATTTTTGTATGGCTGGAGGTTGAAGGTCTCAAGCCGGGACACCACCAGTCGTGCGCGCCGCACCAACTCTTATTTTGACTCTGAAAACTCGAGCTTTATAAAAGCTTATGTTTGATATTTGACTCCGAGTGACAGCGAATATTAAGTTAAGGGACATTTAATAAAACGAGTTTGAATTCAAAAGATACGATTTCAGGAAAACATCAGCGCTCCTGCAAGTGTAATTTTCATCACTAACAGTTGGGACAATGTTTTCGTATAATTTGGCCAATGTGTCCATTAAAAAAGGACATCAGCTTCAATCGGTTCCTTACATTTAATTTATGTGTATAAATGATTTAGTTGAATACGTTGATGCGAGGGGTAGCTATTGTTTGGACAATGTGGTGCACTCCAGAGGGGCGGCTCTGGTGTCCCCATGCCGGGACCTTGCGGTGTCCCCCGGAGGGCCTGGGCTGACGGGGCGTGGGAGGGCTCTACTCTACAAGATGGAATGAAATGATGCTTTCAACCCATGACTCAGAGTTTATGCCGAGTCATCGCTGGGTCTGGGCTGCTGAGGGGCGGGACGAGGGCTGGCCTGGGGGCGGGGTTTGCTCGCGGCAGACATGGGGGCGGGGGCGTTGCGGGATTGTCCGTTGGATTGCAGACCCGCCAGCAGCTCGCTCTTGCGGATGGTCTTGAGGTCGAGATCTCCGTAGTAGTCCTCACTGCGGACGCACGCAATGTTGCGGTTATTTGGGAGGAGAGGGGTCAACAGACAGACAGACGGTGAAGAGTGAAGAGAGAAAGAGAGAGATAACATATATTAGATTTTTAACATGCTCAAGAGGCAAGAACAAGTCAACAACGAAGGTCTGCAAGAACTGGACACATTTTGTAAAATTGTTTCTATCACCAGAAACACCTTAAGGGTGTTATTTTACTATTGTCAATATGACTAACTAGCTTTTAATGTCTTAACAATGTCTCCTGTCATAACAGACCCGAGTTGATGATGAGTAACAGACAGTTGAAGGATAGTTCCAACCAACAAGTTAATACAGAAGTTACATTGTACATGTCAATTGTCTCATTTTTAAATGTAATTATTTGTTATTGAAGATTGAAAACTTTATTAGTAGATTTGTTAAGTTAAATTTAAATCCATCGCACAACTTTTAGAAGTAATTATTTACAAGACATTTAAAAAAACTAGTTTAATTTTCTTTATGTGATGACTAGCGTCATTTTAACAAGTGATTATAAAGAGATCACTGGTGGTGGGTCTTACCCTCCCACCCCCCGGATATAATTTCCCCTCCGATATTTATCGAATATGGAGCTGAAAGCTGGTCTTACATCAAACTCCAAAAAACCTTCTCGAGTGAGTCTAATGTCAAACAACAAAAATTATGTCAGAGGATCGTTTCAAATAACTTCTAGGGGATGTTCAAATTTAAAAAAAAATACTGGACCACTTTAGTCTAATTTTGAAAAAAATAAATCCCACACAAGTATTGTTTTCGAATAACTTTTAGAGGCACTAGAGTTCCAAGTCCTCTCCCCAGAAAATGTTCCCCCGCCAGTGCCGCTGACATCCCAGCCTGACATCCCAACCTGTAAACTCTGATTGATGGTCTGGCTTGTATTGACTGGCAATTAGTAATGTGTGAGAGGATCTAGAGCATTGTCTCTAGACAACACCCTAGAATCATCTCTCAAGCTCTGGACAGCTGCAGGTGCTATCATTGTCTCTAGAAAAAACACTAGAATCATCTCTCAAGCTATAGACACCTGCAGGTGCTATCATTGTCTCTAGAAAAAACACTAGAATCCCCTCTCAAGCTCTAGACACCTGCAGGTGCCATCAGTGGATCAACTCCACAAATTGCACAGGACCTGACATGGCCTGGTTCGAATCCCAGTTAGAGTCTCATCCATCACATGGTGTAAGACCTGAGGGTGTTCTCCACCCTCCCTCCAGGTGAGTACCAGGCTGAGGAACTCACCAGCCAGGAACATCCTCAGGGTCCTCGCAGTTTCCAGAGCCGTCAGTGTCCCCAATCTTGAAGACGGTGCCGATGGGGCACCCCAGCTCTCGGGCTACGCCCTCCGTGCAGATGTAGTACTTCCGGCAATCCTCGGGGTGGGCGTGGCGAGAGAAGGATCCCACGTTGCTCAGCTCACCCGCGGCGGGGCACACGAACCCGTTAGCCACCTCTGGAAAGCAACACAGAGGACTGTTGTGTCAGTAAGAGGGGCGTGTCCCTGGGAAGTGTAGGGCTCCAAGGGAGATGACAATGACTCACCATCGGTCTTGCACTCGGGGACCTGGTCGGCCCACATGCAGACTCGGGCCTCTCGGTCGTAGGCCAGACCCGGGGAGCACTGGTATTTGCTGGCCTCTCCGTTCCAACAGTTCCAGAAGGTGTCGCACTTGGCCTCATCGGCGAAGATTCCGTACAGCCTGGGGCAGTGAGGGGCGGTGATTGGAGCCTCTGAGAACAGTGAACAAGACTGGTTGAAGCCTCTGAGGATAGTGAACAAGACTGATTGGAGCCTCTGATACTGAGCGGGGAGTATCTCCTCTGTCCATAATGCACAGGGGTGAAGATGGGACACTACTGGGGGTTCGAACCCAGGGATGCTCTAACACACTCACCTAGCTTGGCTCTGTCCCCGCAGTCGGTGTTGTGGAGGTAGTCGCAGTTTTCGGTGAGATATTTGGGGTCGCTGGCGTCGAACGCGAGACCGTTACCGCAAGTCTTGAGCTCCGCCACGCCATTGTCGCACTTGAAGTACTTGTCGCAGGACACGCTGTGCGGGTAAAACCCGTAATCGTCCGGACACTTGAAGGTGTCCTGGGCTGAAACTGAAGAAACACAAGAACTCCTGTTAGTATATTTCCTTTGAGAACAGTTGAGCTATGGACTAGACCCCTGCAATCACTGTTAGTATATTTCCTTGAGAACAGTTGAGCTATGGACTACATCCCCCTATATTCAGGTTAAAGATGTTGCTTTCCCAGCCTAATGACCGCCTGCCAATATGGTATCGTTGAGTTCTAACGTTTTAGTCATGTTTATTGATTCATTCCTCCTAGATATTAATGCCACTTGTATAACTTTATACCTTAAATAATAATAAGACAATGGTACAAATCCACCGTGTTAATTGCCACCATTTCCAGTGATGTTAATTCTTTCTATTTTTGAAGTGGACATCAGCTTTCTCTGTGACATAATTTATCAGATGTGTTGTCAATTCACCAACAATCGCTCTCCTTTGCCATATTCCGTGCTTCGTTAAGTGAGTGTCGAAAGACTTGTTTAGAAACGCTTATCGGACCATCGACAAACTCAACAAACACTTCCGGGATTATTTTTTTTTTACTAAGGTTTTAGATTTGTGTGTCAAGCAGACACTAGACTTGGCACAGAAACATTTTTAAAAAATAGACGAATAACGGACCCTTTTGAATACTTAGATTCTAATTGTTTTGTTTTTTAATCCCCGCGTCTTACTACCTGTTTAGGTTGTACTCATATATGGTGATTACTCTAATAGGGTAGGGATGAAAAAGGAAGCACTCTAGAGTTTATCTACCGACATTAGAGTGGGAAACCACCCTCAGTAGACCCAACCGTGTTTAAAAACCAGATCTCCCCGTCTTATAACATGAAAGTGATGCCTGAGATCATTTGGCCATTGAAGCTGTTTGGATTCTAATTAAAGTGATAAACTTAAAAACAACAATACAAGGGTAGGAATGCAACTTTCACTCTCAGATACATCAATGCGAGGGTATAAATGCAACTTTTATTCCCAGAGACATCAATGCGAGGGTAAGAATGAAACTTTCATTCCCAGAGACATCAATGCGAGGGTATAAATACAACTTTTATTCTTAGAGACATCGATGTAAGGGTAGAAATGTAACTTTTATTCTTAGAGACATCAATGCGAGGGTAAGAATGAAACTTTCATTTCCAGAGACATCAATGCGAGGGTATAAATGCAATTTTTATTCTTAGAGACATCGATGCAAGGGTAGAAATGCAACTTTTATTCTCCGAGACATCAATGCGAGGGTAGGAATGCAACTTTTATTCTCAGAGACATCAATGCGAGGGTAGGAATGCAACTTTCACTCTCAGATACATCAATGCGAGGGTAGAAATGCAACTTTTATTCTTAGAGACATCGATGCGAGGGTAAGAATGCAACTTTTATTCTTAGAGACATCAATGCGAGGGTAGAAATACAACTTTCACTCTCAGATACATCAATGCGAGGGTAGGAATGCAACTTTCATTCTTAGAGACATCAATGCGAGGGTAGAAATGCAACTTTCATTCTCAGAGACATCAATGCGAGGGTAGAAATACAACTTTTATTCTTAGAGACATCGATGCGAGGGTAGGAATGCAACTTTTATTCTTAGAGACATCGATGCGAGGGTAGAAATACAACTTTCATTCTCAGAGACATCAATGCGAGGGTAGAAATACAACTTTTATTCTTAGAGACATCGATGCGAGGGTATAAATACAACTTTTATTCTCAGAGACATCAATGCGAGGGTATAAATACAACTTTTATTCTCAGAGACATCGATGTAAGGGTATAAATACAACTTTTATTCTCAGAGACATCAATGCGAGGGTAGGAATGCAACTTTTATTCTCAGAGACATCAATGCGAGGGTAGGAATAATGCAACTTTTATTCTTAAAGACATCAATGCGAGAGTAGGAATACAATTTTTATTCTTTGAGACTTAAATTGTAGGTTAAGAAGTTATTCTTTATTTTGAATATATAATTATTTAATTTCTTAAATTAAAGCTTGCATTTGTTACTATCAACAATTTGGAGCGTGTATGAAAGAGGTTTGCTTTAAAATATCTTTAATAAAAACCTTTATTTAGAATATAATTCTTTAATATTTCACTAGAACACATTCAAGTCCTTTTGGACTCTTGAAAGTTATTCCTACATCTCTTTTCTCTACTAACAGGACACCTCTAAGAATGGTCCGTCTAAATTCTGATAAGAAAATATAACAACGATTACATAAAATATTTTGATCTAGTAATATACGTATATTATAATGACAGTTGTGACTTAGTGTGTTGTTGTTTAGAGCCTGAGTATGACAGTTGAGGTGTTGTAACGTCAGTCCTGTATCGACACACCCAACAGAAAGTAGGAGTGCGCCTAAGGGGTGTAGGTGATGCAATTAGTCGTCTCGCTAAGGATTGCGGGGGGCATAACTGAATTGTGGCAGGGGTCAGAGTTTCGCACCATTGTATTAGCGACTTATTATCTGTATATGTAAATTTAATGGTAGCATAGGCGTGAAGTAGCTTGTTTAGGTAAAATGTTGATGTTCAAAGAACTAGATTATTTGACTGACAGTGAATAGTTTAGAGAGTTATTTATGCTCACATTTATGTTTAATCTCATTCACGAAGAATTTGATAATTTACGTTTGTGACGGAAAACAAGTGGAACCTTGGACACAGGCAAAGTATACTTACACCAGACCAGACAGGTTAAAATGGCAGTGCTCCGTGGGAGAGTTTTGAGTCCTCAAACATGGGTATAGATATATACCATTAAGGGGCATTAAAAAAAAGCTAATTTTAAACATGGTGTAACCAGAGAAGACACAAATATCCATCATTTGGCTTCCACAGGTAGGGACCCAACTCCCTCTTAACATAATCTACCTCACAAAGAGCTTACTCAGACTGCACAGTGTGATTACAATGGTCCCTTTATGACGAACATGTTAAAAGTGATACGTTAACAAGTGCACATTTGTAAGTGTTTCTATCACTGAGCGTTGACACTAGCGAACCCAGTGTTGATGGAGTCAACCTGGCTCAAGGAGCGTGAGACTGAGGATCTGGTGAGTCCTTGTCTGTACCCTTGGAAGTGAGTAGAGGTGCTTGTGTCAGAAAGAAACCAGTCGAGAGCACACGTGACTGGTAAGAAAAACAGCCCCACAAAATCATTTATTTGCGGATATGGTTGTGCTAGCTATTATCGGGGGGGGGGGGTGTTAAGGGACCACATAGCGAACCCATTTTCACTTTAAATTAGAAAATTAAAATACGTTTGTGCCAAGTGAATGACACGAATGATATGATAACGGAATTAGTCCTTCAAGCTATTAAAATAACCACTAGCATTGTTTCTAGCGTTTCTACACTGTATATTTTGCCCCATTTGACCAGATTATGAGGGAGGGGGTCTTTATAGTACTACCTGATAGTGACACCAGTAACTACAGGAATATGCATTGTGAGCAGATTGTTGCTCCAATCAACAGGAAGTCCTAATGAATAGCTCAGTGTTGTTCCAATCAACAGGAAGTACTAATGAATAGCCCAGTGTTGCTCCAATCAACAGGAAGTCCTGACGAAAAACTACCGTGCTGTGGCCCTCTACCATGAATGATAACGTCCGATCATGCCTCAGACCAGCATCTTAAAGAATTTGATTCAAATCTCGGTAGAGTTGAAACGTAAACTTCATTTAGTGCAAAAAGCAGGGAGGGATTCATATTTCCCAATTGAGTGTGGTCACAGGCGTTAACAGCATGACTTATAAAAACAATTAATGGTCACCGAACGGCCCACCCTGATTCACTCTCTGGGAGGAAAGTTTTTTTTGTTTCGATCTCGGTGGTTCGCCAGGAATCCGCTTTCACTTTCCATGTCTAAGTGGTCCACCCCCACCCCCCCTCCCACTTCGCTATCGAACCTCCTTACGTGTTTTGTTTTCTCTGGGTGTCGTATTTCTGGGTTGATGAAATATGTTTGGAGACAAATATGTGGCAGCTATTTGCTGTGCGGCTGCCAAAATGCGCTTTGGAAAGTTGTCGTTGGCCGCAGGTATGCCGACACAAGTGTGAGAACATTTCAGATAGGCAGGCTGCCCACCATTACAGCGCTGATTCTATTAATACTCAAGGATCGGTTTTAAAAAAGTTGCTCTCTATTTTCCGGTATCAGCTAAAACAAAGACCAATGGTGTATTTTTCCTCGAACGTCTGGCAGGACATTCTTCTGCTACACTAACTACTCCTCAACCATCCCTCACTCAACAATCTACGGCAGATTATGCTCTCACAGCTGTAGGACAACTGTATGCTACACTACTCCTCAACCATCCCTCACTCAACAATCCACAGAAGATTGTGCTCTCACAGAAAGCCCTGCCAAGGTGCGATGAACTTACCACGAGCCTTGAACTTTCCAACCGCTGACCGAGATCAAAAGTGACCGGACCAGAACTGTCTGTGACCCGGTTAGACCTCACCACACCCACCAGGGTTGCCACATCTGAACGCACCCGTTTATGTAATAAGCTGTGTCTACATCTTGGTTCAAACCTCTTTGCCGCCAGTTGGCTTTACAACCTGAGCGAGTTCGTTGTGCTCTGTGCTGGATAGTGACAACTCGTATTTCGTACGCTCTTTAATTCCTCAAATGTGTCCGCAGGTCCAAATCTGAGCCAGTATTCCACATAAATATATCCGTCGCTACTAGATCGAGTTGTTTTAGAACATTTACATAACTTCAACACGAGGTAAATGTCAGGATCCATGACGTAATGAGGGACAACAAACACTCGTATTAAATCTCCGAAAGTAATCGCTTCTCTTTCGTAGCACGCGATTATATATTAATATTTCTAGCGGTGATGTTATGTAAACCAATATTATATGATCACTCCTTGCAGCATGTGTTTAAAACTGCCCTGAGCTGACGAAACGTAAGGTAAGAGTGAGTTATTACTGAACCAAGTCACGTCCGTGCCGTGATTCAATAACCCACAGGTGTGACAGAAACTCAACTTTCACCGCCCGGTCCTAGGAGTGTCGGCAGCCATTGACATGGCAAAGGTCCCAAGGAGTATTGTGTAAGTCAATGTCTCAATGGGTTGGGGGGAGGGGGGCAGCCTTCACTCTCACGTGTAACTGTTCTGTCGAGGTGTTGCCGGAACTGTGCGGTCACAAGGACAGACATAGACCTAGGTCAGTTGAGATTGGCCACTGGTGACATTGTCTGGCAGACACAAGTCGAGAATATCACTAAATACTAAATACAACTATGGGGTGATCGCAACTCTGGACTTCCTGATTATAGAGGACTCAACTTTCCTGTCATATTATCCTCTTTTTCTGTTGTTGTGGAGGATCCTGACGTATATATCTCTCTCCAATCTCAGGAACTGTGGATCTTCCACAGAATTCAACTATACCAATGAGGCTAGGATAGTTGAGTAGTTGACACTCATGTATGCTCATCTTGTTTGCTCAGGCTGGACAGATCAAGTCACTCACAACCAATCCTGACCAGTTGACACTCATGTATGCTCATCTTGTTTGCTCAGGCTGGACAGATCAAGTCACTCAAAACCAGTCCTGACCAGTTGACACTCATGTATGCTCATCTTGTTTGCTCAGGTTTGACAGATCAAGTCACTCACAGCCAGTCCTGGTCCAAGAACTACGACTCCAAGCAAGCCAACATATTCTCCTGTTGCCACTGGCTATGCGACCACCGTGGCACGGTATGGTGATGTGACCTAGGTCCAGGCACAGGAGGTGGGGCAGTTGCGCTAACCACTCTCCCCTGGTGCAGTGCTGTCAATCCCATCACCTCACAGTTTCGTAACATTCCCCGAGTATATTATAACGTGTGGAAGACAATATTCCATCAACAGAGAATTGATGAGCTCGGAGTTAAATTATGTTTGTGATGAAACATTGCACCACACAGAAAAAAAAGGAGAAAAATCTGGTAGAAATAATATGTAATACAGGCGGGTTTTTTTCATAAAAATACATTTCTCCCCTTGATAGAATATATACATCCCAGCAAATGTTGGCAAACCTGTGGTGGGGGCCCCAACCTGTTTTATGTTACCTCATAACACTCCATGTCAGATTTGGATGGTTGAAGAGTTGAGTCGCCAAAGACCACTAACGTCCACTCCGTGACTAATACTTTTTTTATAGAGCTCTCACAAATAAGGAGGATCAAGGTGACAAGGAAACAACGGTAAAATGAGCTATCTAGGGTCTCTCATTGGTCCAATTGATTCTACCACTTTCTATTGCCAGAACTACACAAGCGCCAACAATAATCAAACCATTTTGTTTTTAAATATGATAGTATCATCGGGTCACATGTTAAAAAATGCAAGAATGACCTCCGGACTTAAAGAGAGCATTGTATCAGAAATATAACCTGACCCTTCCTCGTTGTGCCACACAAAATACTTTCTAAAAATGTCCCATTCCCAAATGGTGGCCTTTTAAATTCCATGCGTATTTTTTTCGAGCCCGGGTCTATTATCAAACTGACGACGAATATGCAGCTTTCAGGATCAACGTACCACTCAGTATTCACCTTAATCATGACCTTCATTTCACCTCGAACTTGCGCTGTGGAGTTTTTTGCTCCCTCTCTCTTTGCCGTGTTCTGTGGACGTGCAAGAATTGCTCATGGATTCGGACATCGCGTGCTTTGTTCTCTTCACAACTTCTTGTCTCCGGCGTCCATCACGGGGACATCGCCAACGTGGTCTGAATTAGGAATTAGATAAAAAACAATAACGATTTTTTTGTTACTTTTGTTGTGTTGTTGAAACACAATCTGCCTTTTATGGCATTTTTTTGTTTTGTTTTCCGATTAAAACTTTTTTTACGGACAGATCGAAATGTATTTAGCTTAGAATGTGGGACAACCTTTAATTACATTTTTTACTGAAAGGTTCTTGGTAGTTCTCTGCATCCGTACAACCGCCAAGTCAACATGGCTCCACCAGCCGCCATTTCGGGTTTGCGTCAAGTCTGGTCCACGTTGATAACAAGAGGTAGCGAATTTCATGTCCCTGCCGGGTTGTTGGTATAACTGCGTCTGCCATCTTGGATTATTTTTTTTGTTTCGGATTATTTTCTCCATAGTGTCCATACCAAAGTTCATGTTTCCATATATATTAACTCCCACGGGCGTGGTGGGAGGGGGTGTTATTACAAATTAATAATTGATAATAGATATAGCGTCGACCTCTGTGGTCTTGGGAGGGAAGTGCTCGCCTCAGGACCCTGTGCTCGTGGATTCAAACCCATCCAAAGTCAATGGATTTTTCTTGAGCGATACAAATCCATTGCACAGCTTCCCTCGGAGGGGAAATAAAGCCATCAGT
Source organism: Timema bartmani (assembly GCA_902151455.1). NCBI lineage: Eukaryota > Metazoa > Arthropoda > Insecta > Phasmatodea > Timematidae > Timema > Timema bartmani. The sequence goes on along the minus strand of CABFWB010003825.1, from coordinate 31,826 downwards.
CCCATGTTGACTGTCCCATGTAAAATATCCTTGGAAGGTGTGTGAAAATACCTTTCCCGGCAAAATTGGTAGAATATTTCGCTCTCACTCATAGAAATCCAGTGCGGGAAGCAACTGAAAACTACCGCCCTTTCTGAACTTCACTAATGCATGTGATTTCTACCAAATGGTGCGGGTGGCCCTAACCATCCGAAGGGTTGAGTGTAGGCACAGGTCCGTATGGGTGAGTAGCACATCAAACCAACCTTATGGTTGTTGATTCATAGATCTTGAACAGTTTACGGGCTCAATAGCTTTAACAGCCTAAACGATCTTTGCTATAACTTTAATACAGGCTGTACATTGACACCATCATCAGCCTTAAAAAAAACTCGTTATTTTAGGAGCTATCGTAAAATAGTTTGCGGTAGTTAAAACACAGCTATCACAGCTGAGTTGACACTTCAATAAGCCAGAGATATTCTGAAATGGCAAACTCATCAAGGCTTATAATGAATGGACACCCTGTATATCTCCACAGATTCAAGACATCCTTGCTGTGACTGTTCACCCGTGACATACTAGTCACGCAAAGTATTACCGGCCCTAGTCGTACAGGGTAGATGAATGTTCCGTCCGGGAATCAATCACATGACCGATTCGTTACACGCACCAACACCACCAACCGTGCAGACCAAACTTTCCCCGACGCCCACGGAGGAAGTGTAAGAACAATGGACAAGTGTTGGGGAAGTTTTGTTATATAACTTTTTTTCTAAATCAATGTCTCTCCCCGGCCCACTTTCACTCGGCGACGTATCGGGAGAATAATAGGATCCTGATGAACGAGGGAGGAAGGGGATTTTGGCGTGGGCCCGAGTTCCAGGGTTCGAAGCTCCGCCATGCCTTTCAGATCCACTTCCACTATCACACCGGCAAGAGAGAAAGTAGTTTACGCGCCCACAGAAAGTGAGGGGATTAATAGAACCACACACATGTGGGCCATGCATGTGTGAGAAGATCAAGGCCTGAAGAACAAGATGAGTATGTTATCTATCAAACACACGTCGTGGAATATTCCTCGACAGAGTTTCTCTTGGATCTGCAAGCTAACTCTACATATGAATAAAATACTGTCAAATATAGATTAATTAGAAGGGGAAGATAGTTTTTATCGCAAAGTAAAACATTCATAATTCATTACAAGAATTGGTTGACTAGGAACAAGGCTTTCTTTTATTTCCCATCGAAATAAGGGGGGGCCGGTTTTGTGAAGACTACACCCATGAGTTAATTGATGGTCGATCATACGGATTCGAGTTACGCGGACTCGTAGATATGCAGTTGAGGCGGTACTTAGACTTACGACTACTGATTATCAAGAGTCGCTCTAAGCCAGGGGCTCCCAAGAGGCGAGGAATAATTAGTAAATAATATTTTAAAAAATCCCCAATTAATTGAAACCTCTATCAGCAAATGTTGGAACTAGGCCTATCATCGCTAACGGCGGCCGCTCGGTCGATATAACTCGCTTGCAGGCTCACGCCGGGGAGTATTTGTTTTTTGAATTGAAGATATCTTTTATTTCAAACCCTTTTACAAAGTAAATAAGATAATGTTATTGGGAACATTTCCTACCAGTTGTAATAATTCATGTATTAGGTGAGTGGCCAAATGTAAGACGCTCTTACGCTCAGGATTGCCCCCCGATTCACCTCTCTAATCCCCCTAATCCGTCCCCCAGCTACCACGTGCAACACCACCTGACGTTCAACTCTGTCTCTCATGAAAACTAAACAACATTTTCAACTTGAAGGGGAAGGCTATTTGCGGTGTTCTCTGCCAAACATCGATCCCAATATTCAAGAACCGATTAAAACAAAACTCTGACGAGCAACACATACCATTTTTTCCCTACCATTACGCTACCAGTGTTACAATGAGTTTGGTAAAAAATAAAGAAGTAGAAAAAAAACTTTTTAGATATTTGTTATAGCAATAAAAAAATAGTAGAGAGGGAAGTTGTGGGGGGTAGGAAATTTTGATGATCTAGGCCTACCAAGGGGATCATTAGCTGAAAAAGGTTGTGAGCCACTGCTCCAGACATAACATTTGTCGTTACTTGTCAGTCGACCCTCAGCTTATACTGTTACCTCCATTTTGTGTTTTTAACAGAATCTGTTTCACTTCATTTAGCGCATTATATATATCCAGAACACAATGTAATCGGGCGCTACTTTTGACCTCGGTGGTTTTCCGATTGGCGCAAAAACGTTCGGAACAAATTGACCGAGTAAGACAAGAACTAACTGTAGATAGTCTGAAAGCGAAAAAGTTATATTTATATGACCAGCACGTGCGTTTGGAATGTGAGGAAAATAAATCCTTATAATTCTTTAAATAAAAAATAATGCTATTTTATTTTTATAACTATCCAGGTTGTTATTAATGCCCCCAAATACCAGTGGATACTTTGTGTATTGCACGAGCGAACATCGAGACGTTGTTTGTTGCCACCGCGCTCCTTCAGGTCGTACGCATTTGAACTAAAGTCTGTTCAGCGAAGGAATTGTTTTCTGAAAGGCCTTTTTCCCTAGCAGAAAGCTATTATATAGTAGGATTTTGGTAGGAAAAAAGACCTTTCAGAGAGTAATTCCTACCGTGAATGAAGTATAATAACGGCAATGTTTTAGGTATGAGGGAGGTTGCATTTAGATTAAATATACCCGCATTTGCGTGGAGGGGAAGTGAAGCACCATTTAGTAAAATATGGAACTTCAGTGTACCCGACCATCACTCGAACCCCGACCTCACTGTCATTCCATTGTGAGAGTGACACCTGAGAGCATTCGAACATCGGAGCGGGTGTTAATCAACGGTGCAGGTGTGCCATGCACCACGTCTGTCCATTGACCAACATGAGTATCAGTGATCATACGCCAAGTTAGCCACACTTTAATCGTGAGAAAGTTGTTGGCAGCGACCAAACTTTCATCGGCGAGTGTTTTCCATGGCAGTCCTTCCGTGAAGGTTGGCCGTCGCAAGATGTTCCTCATGGAATGAGACTTGGAGGCACTCGTGTCCCGAGTGAGGCAAGGTACAGGGAAGAGTGGCCGTCGCAAGATGTTCCTCATGGAATGAGGCTTGGAGGCACTCGTGTCCCGAGTGAGGCAAGGTACAGGGAAGAGTGGCCGTGACAAGATGTTCCTCGGGGAATGAGGCTTGGAGGCACTCGTGTCCCGAGTGAGGCTAGAGCTATGGTTTACCCAAACTACCAACAGTTTGAACGAAATGTTTCCAAATGTTAAAGAAGCGGGCTCACAAAAAGAACTTCAACCTTCAATCTCGGAACATTTGAAGTAACTTCGAGTTTAGTCTTCACTTCCTCAACTCTTTTTACCGTACAACCGTTGGACTGGGTACGTAGTCCATTCTGGGCTGCCGCGGCGCGTACCCAAAACAAAACAATGAGCCGCACTAAAATGTAGGCTTGTTAAGTGTACCGTGAACTTGTAAAGTGTTTGCTGAGCACTGCTCTAGTCAACTTTGCGAATATATTCCTCTTCGTTTTATTTCGCTTACAATACATTCAATAATATTGCAATTAACTTAAAATATTGTTGATAGTTATTTTAGTTTGCCAGGTGAAATGTTGGTAACAGCCTATCTCTTGTTATCTAACTCTGCTTGAACCCAATGTAATAACTATCATTTCTACTCTTGTGAAAATACTTATTATCAAAAGCTTACGTACTGGGTGTGCAGGGTGAGCCCAGGCACACCCTAATCGCCCATGGTCAAACAAAGGGGTATGTATATTTTATATTTATACATTGATTTACTCTCTTAGCTTTAAAATATAAATCATGCATTAAACGCCGAGATGAGTAACATGAAATGTTAAGAGTGTTGTAGAAATTATTGTATACAAAGTCGGTGTTCTTTTAGAGATTGAAAAAAATATATATATGCAACGCGATAGCCCAACAGTAGATATAACTATTCTAATTAGTTTTTGTAACTTTATTTGAACGTTTGATTGTTCATTCCCTTCCAAGCTATCAAACTACGCCAATGAAAGAGTTTGTAAAATATTCTCTCTGTGATTGAACAAGGATAGTGATAGGACGTTGGACAGAGAGGGAAAGGGGGTGTAACCTGGATGACCTTGATACTGCCTCAATTAACCGGAGCTTGTGTGACTTGTACCTGATCCCTGCGTCATACACAGAGGCCTGACCTCCTAGATCTGTATCTATACTCAATCCTTGGATACAGGGTGCTGGCAATAGAAGGAGCCGGGTTTAATCCCCGTGTCTAGCATTACAATACACCATCCACACAAGGTGCTGGCAATAGAAGGAGCCGGGTTTAATCCCCGTATCTAGCACTACAATACACCATCCACACAGGGTGCTGGCAATAGAAGGAGCCGGGTTTAATCCCCGTGTCTAGCATTACAATACACCATCCACACAAGGTGCTGGCAATAGAAGGAGCCGGGTTTAATCCCCGTATCTAGCACTACAATACACCATCCACACAAGGTGCTGGCAATAGAAGGAGCCGGGTTTAATCCCCGTGTCTAGCATTACAATACACCATCCACACAAGGTGCTGGCAATAGAAGGAGCCGGGTTTAATCCCCGTGTCTAGCACTACAATACACCATCCACACAAGGTGCTGGCAATAGAAGGAGCCGGGTTTAATCCCCGTGTCTAGCACTACAATACACCATCCACACAAGGTGCTGGCAATAGAAGGGACCGGGTTAAATCCCCGTGTCTAGCACTACAATTGGAGTCAAGATTTACTTCTTTCTTGTGTCAACACATCCATTTATAAATCGTTTAGTGGTAGTCAGGAAATCAAGAGTAAAAGCCCTAGTTGACACAGTATAACCCCTCATGGTCCATGGTGAGACCATTATTACTCCGGTTAATATGGTATAAAAACACACGGTCCAAAGTGAAGTCAATAATACCACGGTTAACACAATATAACCTTACATGACCCATGGTGAAGTCATTAGTACCCCGGTTAGCACGATATCATCACACATGACCCACTGTGATTCGCTCCGTCTAGTATCAGCTTGTGTGTGTGTATCTGACAATTCAAATGGGAGACAANCCCCCAGGTCAAGCTTCCTGGGACACAAAACCATGTAATTACAATATGGTGACACTTTATGTTGGTCGGAAGATGAACACGTCACGACCTGACTGGCAATCAGATTGTTGTGTCAAGACTGTTTTACGAATAAGATTGGTCATCAGATGCCAGCTGTAAGAAAGATAAATGACCCTAATTGAAGAATCAGTATGAAGACGGTTTAACATCAGTATACGTCCCATCATTCCCTTGCAGTGAAGAAGAGAAGTCCCTCTGTGGACATCGAACCCCGGTCTCCCAACAAGAGGTCAAGCCCGCTAGAACTTATGTAGCCTATATTTGCCAGCCACGGTTAGTGATAATGTGTCAGAGATAAATGTATGTGATGTTGAGCATTATGTTCAACAGATAATTCATTTCAAGTAAGCAATTAAAATTTGATATTTTAATAGATCATAATTTGTTAAAACAATCATCAGCCCACCATATTGAAACAATAATAAGGGCTTGGATCCAGCCATATCAGCATGTTAATAATTGATTATTTTCCGCAATATTGGCATTAAAATCATTGATTACTAGCCACCATATTGGCAAAATAGTTGTGGCTTACTACCCGCCATATTGGCAAAATAGTCGTGGCTTATTACCCGCCATATTGGCAAAATGGTCGTGGCTTATTACCCACCATATTGGCAAAATAGTCGTGGCTTATTACTCCCTATATTAGTATAATAGCCCTGGCTTATTACTCCCCATATTAGTATAATAGTCCTGACTTATTACTCGCCCTATTAGTACAATAGTGCTGGCTTATTACTCACCATATTAGTATAATAATCTTGGCTTATTACTCGCCCTATTAATATAATATTCCTGGCTTATTACTTACAATATTAGTATAATATTCCTGGCTTATTACTCGCCCTATTAGTATAATAGTGCTGGCTTATTACTCCCCATATTAGTATAATAATCTTGGCTTATTACTCCCATATTAGTATAATATTCCTGGCTTATTACTTACAATATTAGTATAATATTACTGGCTTATTACTCGCCCTATTAGTACAATAGTCCTGGCTTATTACTCACCATATTAATATAATAGTCCTGGCTTATTACTCACCATATTAATATAATAGTCCTGGCTTATTACTCGCCCTATTAGTACAATAGTCCTGGATTATTACTCGCCCTATTAGTACAATAGTCCTGGCTTATTACTCACCATATTAAAATAATAGTCCTGGCTTATTACTCGAACTATTAGTATAAAATGAATGGCTTATTACTCGCCATATTAGTATAATAGTCCTGGCTTATTACTCGCCATATTTGTATAATAGTCCTATCTTATTACTCGCCCTATTATTATGATAGTCCTCATTTATTACTCGCCCTATTAGTATAATAGTCCTTGCTTATTACTCGCCATACTAGTCTTGGATCACTACTCGCCCTATTAGTATAGTAGTAATTGATTATTATTCGTCATATTGGTATAATAGTAGTGACCTGTAAAAATAATATTTTGTTACCAAGAAGTTAAACAAATCAATAATAGCTCCAAAATGTTTGAGGACTGATTTAACTTTATATAATATAGTCTATTGAGTGAGATTATTTCGAGTCAAGGCTCTACTTTAACTTAACTTTGCACATGTGAATGTATTGATAGGTCGTAATACAAAACAAGGCTTAAAGTTTCCCCAAATGTCCTGGATCTGAATTCCAAACATCCTGCATGAACATCATATTTCAAAGCCCACTACATCTATGTAATGTTTCAAAGCCTCCTACATCCACATCATGTTTCAAAGACCCCAACATCCCCATCATGTTAAATCACCCAACATCTCCATCATGTTAAATCACCCAACATCCACATCATGTTAAATCACTCAACATCCACATAATTTTGAACCCCCAACATCCACGCCTTGCTAAACCCCCAAACATCCTCATTTGTTTCAAACCCCCCAACATCCACGTCTTAGTTCAAACCCCCCAACATCCATGTCTTGTTTCGAACCCCCAACATCCATGTCTTGTTCCAAACCCCTAACATCCACGTCTTGTTCTAAACCCCCCAACATCCACGTCT
>CABFWB010003825.1:0-24506 GCA_902151455.1 Timema bartmani | reverse complement strand
TTCAGCAGTGGGAGGTAGCGACGTGCGCGGCTAGTACCTCACAACCCTTTCATGACATCTTCAGCAGTGGGAGGTAGCGACGTGCGCGGCTAGTACCTCACAACCCTTTCATGACATCTTCAGCAGTGGGAGGTAGCGACGTGCGCGGCTAGTACCTCACAACCCTTTCATGACATCTTCAGCAGTGGGAGGTAGCGACGTGCGCGGCTAGTACCTCACAACCCTTTCATGACATCTTCAGCAGTGGGAGGTAGCGACGTGCGCGGCTAGTACCTCACAACCCTTTCATGACATCTTCAGCAGTGGGAGGTAGCGACGTGCGCGGCTAGTACCTCACAACCCTTTCATGACATCTTCAGCAGTGGGAGGTAGCGACGTGCGCGGCTAGTACCTCACAACCCTTTCATGACATCTTCAGCAGTGGGAGGTAGCGACGTGCGCGGCTAGTACCTCACAACCCTTTCATGACATCTTCAGCAGTGGGAGGTAGCGACGTGCGCGGCTAGTACCTCACAACCCTTTCATGACATCTTCAGCAGTGGGAGGTAGCGACGTGCGCGGCTAGTACCTCACAACCCTTTCATGACATCTTCAGCAGTGGGAGGTAGCGACGTGCGCGGCTAGTACCTCACAACCCTTTCATGACATCTTCAGCAGTGGGAGGTAGCGACGTGCGCGGCTAGTACCTCACAACCCTTTCATGACATCTTCAGCAGTGGGAGGTAGCGACGTGCGCGGCTAGTACCTCACAACCCTTTCATGACATCTTCAGCAGTGGGAGGTAGCAACGTGCGCGGCTAGTACCTCACAACCCTTCCATAGCATATTTAGCAGTGTGAGGTAGCGACGTGCGTGGCTAGTACCTCACAACCCTTTCATGGCATCTTCAGCAGTGGGAGGTAGCGACGTGCGTGGCTAGTACCTCACCACCCTTCCATAGCATCTTCAGCGGTGTGAGGTAGCAACGTGCGCGGCTAGTACCTCACAACCCTTTCATGGCATCTTCATCGGTGTGAGGTAGTGACGTGCGTGGCTAGTACCTCACAAGCCTTTAGTTTACAGTAGATGTCAGCGGTTTATTAAAATAAATACTGTTTTTATTTCATGTCTTGAGAATTTATGGTTGTTTGTGAATAAAACTATCTAGTCTGAGGGAACAGGTTTGAGAGGATGAATATGGTCGTTGGTTGCATTCTGTAACGATAATAGGGCAACGATACGGAACATAAAGATAATACAATTAGTTGACCTTGAGTGTGGTTTCTGTATTTATTTTTAATCCTCCCTGCAGCTCGACCAAGTACTAGCCACGCTGAATGACGGGAAACTCATTTTCTATTTAACCTTGTTGGCCTGAATGACCTGATCAAAATAGTAGGTCCAAGGCGCGTGGTACCTTTGAATACTCTTACTTTATACGCTCTTATCTTGATCACAGCTACACTACTTGCTGAAAACATCAGCTGAGCCCCATCTAACAGTGGATAGTCAAGTTAAATCTCGGGGACAGTTCTGAAGAATGTACTCATTGGTGAATGTCAGAGAACAGATTGTAATAACAGGGTCCTATGTTTGATTCCAAGTAGGAACTTACCATTCTAATTATCTGTGCTTTTATCTACATGCCCGAGGAACAGTATTCCTGTAAAGAGGATATCTGTGTACTTTATGTGCGATGTTTTTGGTTGATTTGCTAGTGATGGAATAGCCTTGCAATCTTAGAAATGGAAATCAAATAATAAATATATTAGTTAAAATACGAGTAGAGATTTACAGTGAGATCATTTCTAGAACGTAGCTGTCCCAGACCGGAAATAAACGGTCATACGTCACTTCATCATGTCTTGTAGTACTTCCGGTGTTGTTACATTAATCGCTCCGCTAACGGTACTTCATTTACAAGTGCCATTGAAATATTAATTGCCTTAGTCTAGTCAGGAAATTAGATTCACGGCTTAAATTATTAGCGTAGAGATCTAAGAGACACTTTCTCTAGAACGGAATATCCAAGGGAGCGACTGACAAACTGACTTGACCTTCACTCTGAGGGGCTTTGTGAAAAATGTATGGACTTTAGAAGATCATTGGAGACAGTTGGTACAAGTAGAACTCTCTCAATGTGACATGAACAGTGGTACAAGTATAACTATCTCAATGTGATATGAACAGTGGTACAAGTGGAACTGTCTCAATGTGATATGAACAGTGGTACAAGTATAACTATCTCAATGTGATATGAACAGTGGTACAAGTGGAACTGTCTCAATGTGATATGAACAGTGGTACAAGTATAACTGTCTCAATGTGATATGAACAGTGGTACAAGTATAACTATCTCAATGTGATATGAACAGTGGTACAAGTAGAACTATCTCAATGTGACATGAACAGTTGTTCAAGTGGAACTATCTCAATGTGATATGAACAGTGGTACAAGTAGAACTATCTCAATGTGATATGAACAATGGTACAAGTAGAACTGTCTCAATGTGATATGAACAGTTGTACAAGTGGAACTATCTCAATGTGATATGAACAGTGGTACAAGTAGAACTATCTCAATGTGATTTGAGCAGTTGTACAAGTGGAACTATCTCAATGTGATTTGAACAGTTGTACAAGTGGAACTGTCTCAATGTGATATGAACAGTGGTACAAGTAGAACTGTCTCAATGTGATTTGAGCAGTTGTACAAGTAGAACTGTCTCAATGTGATATGAACAATGGTACAAGTAGAACTGTCTCAATGTGATTTGAGCAGTTGTACAAGTGGAACTATCTCAATGTGATTTGAGCAGTTGTACAAGTGGAACTATCTCAATGTGATTTGAGCAGTTGTACAAGTGGAACTGTCTCAATGTGATATGAACAGTTGTACAAGTGGAACTGTCTCAATGTGATTTGAGCAGTTGTTGGGACCTTGTATGCCAATAACTAACCTTGCTAAGAAATACCTCAGAACCCACTACTTCAAGACAGTACCTTAATAGCTACAGCGTGCCATATAATACCCCGGTATATATATGGTGTGCCATCCAGAGCCATCTCAAATAATTTCCCCCATTCAACCATCGAGATGCTCAAGATATCCAGCCCGGAAACATTACACTCTGGAGTGAAGGAGAGTTGGCCATTTATAATATTCAGATCTATATATGTATGTCTGCATGTTCCCCTGGTGGCCTTGAGCTTTCTGACAGTCAGGTATAGTGCGCATGTGCAGAGGCTACACCTGCAGCTATACGTCTGAAAACAAAACAAAAACACAAGGGAGGATTGTAGAGGACTCCTGGTTTCACCTTAAGAATATCTCTTACAGTTGATCTAATTAATGACAGCAACCACTCTATATGAACAGCAACCACCCTATATGGAATGTATTAAAGCAACCACCCTATATGGAATGTATTAAAGCAACCACCCTATTTGGAATGTACTAAAGCAACCACCCTATGTAGAATGTATTGCAGCAACCATCCTATATAGAATGTATTAAAGCAACCACCCTATTTGGAATGTACTAAAGCAACCACCCTATATAGAATGTATTGCAGCAACCATCCTATATAGAATGTATTAAAACAATCACCCTATTTGGAATGTACTAAAGCAACCACCCTATTTGGAATGTACTAAAGCAACCACCCTATTTGGAATGTACTAAAGCAACCACTCTATTTGGAATGTACTAAAGCAACCACTCTATATAGAATGTATTGCAGCAACCATCATATATAGAATGTATTAAAGCAACCACCCTATTTGGAATGTATTAAAGCAACCACCCTATATAGAATGTATTGCAGCAACCGATTTTGGGTACAATCTTCCAAGGTTTTAACTAGTAGTGACGTTTTTCAAAAGCTCTGGATCCTGCTAAAATACTTCTAGGTCAGTACACATATTTATTTGTGAAGCACGCACCGTATAGCATGGGGTGTTGCGCTGCATCATGGGATTATAGGAGAACCATTTCATCAGTCTTCCTTTCAGATTGTGGCAGCATTTCATTTAGCTTTGGTAGGAAGAATTCAAGAAATTGACAGAATATGAATCGTCTCTTATTTAAGTTTGGAGAAAATTACTCTGTTTTGAACGATATTAATAATATATTTAAATGGTTCGCTCTTTTTATCATTTGAAGAAAACTCAATATTATTCGTTAAGAGCACGTGTTACACCAAATATAACACCTCATTTAGGTAAGTAGTACATCTCGAACCAGGCGTCATACACTGGTTGAATTTCCTGTATTCTACTTCTTTTTTTAAAACAATTAAATTGAGAATAGTCATCTCGGTTTGCCGTATTTTTAAATAGTGCAACCCAATAGGAAAATAATTATTTAAAAATCATTAAAATGGTCCATATTTATCCATTATCGACTGCACTTAAATATGTTTCCTGGTAGTATGCCGACAGGGATCTCCGGGGAGGGGCTTTAAACATCAAATATATTTATAAATACACAGGATGATGACGGTAGACTATACGGAGAAGTGCAAGCAATTGTTTGAAGGGAGAATGCGTGATCACATTGTGGTAAGATAGCCTTTTCCCCAGGTTACAAACTAGAGTCCACCACACTATCCGTGCGTCAATTCCTCATGACTGCAGGTGTAGTGTTATTCTCATCAATGTTTGTAAGAAGATGAACAAAAGTAAATTCAAGGTCACACCATCGTTAACTAGAAATGTGGACCAAAGGTTGCACGTTGTTGTGTAACAATGATGACGTTAGATGAAATATTCCCAACCAAGGATACTTGTCCACACTAGCATTGACGTCTCTAGACATATGTTTGAGCTACAAGAGCTATCTATATATTCTGATTGATATTAACTAAACTATTTTGTAAATAAAATCATAATTATTGATTTAAGTCCCAATAGTTTAACTATTCTTAAAATAGTTCAAAATGTCGTAGAGTTGTTAGTAGCGTGGACCTCAATTTTAATGATCTTCGAGTTATCCGTATCACGGCTCTATAAATACCTCCTTTTTGAATCCCTTGGGATTTGAACCAATAACTCTGACTGATGGCTGACCGGCGTTTAAAGCGCCACTCAATGACCTTGACAATTGCTGGGCCTGAATACTCCTTGCAATACACACATGTGCACTCGCACAGCGCCACTCAATGACCTTGACAATTGCTGGGCCTGAATACTCCTTGCAATACACACATGTGCACTCGCACTCTTTAATCCTACACACTTCTTCCGCCCTCAGGTGCATAGTACTTTCCTGATATTACAGTACACTTAGAGCTACCTGGCGGTCACTTATAAATGATAAAATATAGTTCTTAAAATATTAGTAGCCATTTCTAATTCAACTCTACATTAAAATATATTTTCTTAAGAATGTATGTTTACGCTATATAAAGAAATGTAGCCAAATAATACATCATGTAAATGAACAAAGAACGCAGCAAGTCATTACGATTTAAGAGTTTACGTATATTTAATCGATTCAAAAGCTATGTTTAACCAAAGTTCACGATAAAGGGTAGATCGTATCCACCCTTTGTGTTATCAAGGGTTCATCAATAGGCTAGGTACATTTGAAAGAGAATTCAGACACCATCAAACATGACTTCCGTCCTTTAACTCAAAGTCAATGAGTTTAACAAGTGCACTTAGCTTCCAAGGGCCCTAGGACGGACTATTTCGACCTTGACAATGTCTGAACCCAGTTATTTAAACAAGTACTTGCACTTCATCACTAGCGCTTGCCTCATGAGGGTCGCTGTCGCAGATCCTGAAGAGAGCGTTGGTTCAGGAATATATAGCTACGTTTCAAGACAAGCTTATCAGTGTCTTAATGTGATAATAAACACTTGAGGAACTAGCTTTGGAGGAGAACGAGAAACCACGAGGTCCCTTATTCCCGTTGTTCTATTTCCCGGCTCAAGGTCAGACGAGATAGCTCCCCGACATTCCATTACGACGTGGCTCCTGACTACGACATAATTATTTTAAATATCAGTAAAACTTGTCAAGGAAAGCGTGTTGATCATAAACCTTATGTGTAGCTGCAGGTACAGTATTCCAAGATGGCGGACATGTGTGCTGTTCGCTGAGTAGCTTGTACCTCCTCCAACATTTCCTCCACATACGGACGAGGGTCTTTGGACGGACGGTTCAATGGTTTGTTCCCCATTTAACGTTGACAAGAAAGTTAATATCATACTATAAATATAACAGGTGATTATCAAGGTATGGTTTACTGGCTGCGAGGAGCTTGGGGTTGGAATCCTGGCTGGGTGTATTGGAGGTGATGTGACAACGTGCGATGGTTGGGAATGTTACAGGGTCTGTTACAAGGTTTAGAAGGTCTCCTGCTCAATGATCCCCCCTCTCCTTGCGTTTCTATCTCTGTCACATCTTCAGTAACATCCGGGATGCTGTTTCATCTCCTCAAGGTCATCGTAGTCCTGTTAGACCGCGTGGTTAGACCTAGGAAGGAAGCACACAGAGTGCACCGTCAAGATTCTTCCCTCTTCCTCTGCGCATGCGCCCTGTAGTCACACCGTGAGAATAATGACGCAGGTTATATCAAGGGACCCAGTGTGTGGGGTGGGGGGGGGGAGGAGTACCACTACCGTATTGGTAACACCAACGTTTTTACAAACTTTTACTTAGGACATAACCATTGTTTTCAAATCGTAGTAAAATCTTTCGCGAAATTGTCCCCTTGGTCTTTTAAATGTGAATTATGGTATTTTTTGGTTGATTTAATACCGATTTAACGATAGCAACATTCAACAAATAGAAAAATAGTTCCCTTAGCTTAGTAAATTTATTTCCCTCAATCAAATAGGATTGATAAAAGATGTGCTTTAAGCGGCTGTTATTGTGGCCAAAGGCAAATATTTAAGAATGCCGTAAATGAAGAAACAATATCAAACTAAATTATATATTTATAACCGCCAATCTTTGATTTGTTTGGACACATTTTAGCCGTAATTTGTATATTTGTTCCACTCAGTGCTGGTGTAATTGGGGAGGGAAACACTTCCCCCACTCACCTGGAATAAATTTGACGCCTCTCCCCCCAATATATATTTCAAATACTTTCTGATATTATTGAATATGAAGCTGAAATATGGCCTTAAATAAAACTCAAAATGACTTCTATATGCATTCGATTTTCAAAAATCAGCTGGGAAAGACCACTTCAAATATATTCAAGAGGCATCTAATTTCTTCTCTAAGAGTACAAATTTCAAAAAGTTTCAGGGGTGAAACCACATAAAATAGCTTTTAATAAATTTAAATTTAAAAATAAAAAATGGGTGAGGATTATCTAAAATATACTCTTCTTGAGGCATCCAAATTTTTAAAAAATTCCAAAGTAGGACTACTCAAAATATCTTCTAGGAGCATTAAAATTAAAATTAATCTAACTTTCAAAAATTGGGGGGAGGACTACTCCACATTAGTGACATTGAAACCGGGGAGTGGGTTGTATGACAGGGGGACATTGCCCCACCTGGAATAAATTAGCCTCTCTCTAGACGTATTTCACACGTTTTGATATTCTTGAACATGAAGCTGAAGACCTGCATAAAACTGCAAATAACTCCTAAAGTTATTCAATTTTCAAAATGTTTCCGGGTGAATACCACTCGAAATAGATTCTAGAAGAAGCAACCAATCTTTTTATTTTTTTTATCTTGGGAAGACTACGCCAAATAGCTTATAATAATAATAATAATAATAATAATAATAATAATAATAATAATAATAATAATAATAATAATAATAATAATAGTAATAATAATAATAATATATTTTTAATTGGGAAGCATGCCCACTCCTAATAGCTTTAAGGCACATCCAGTTTTCAAGCATTTATGGGGGAAGGGTGGTGGTAGGGAAGTTCCTAAAAATAATTTTGGCTCCCAATACCCCTCCTGTATACAGATAATGTTCTACCGCTACTGATAACACCCAGCTAAGAGATGATTTCATACCGTTTCAATCAAAACATAAATACTTTATTTAACAATTTTTTATACCGAGATACAACTCTTTATTTAAATAAATCCAATTCTTTTATTCGCCACAAATCAGGGTATCTGTTGATAGGGTTGAAGAAGTTTCCAAGACACGCGTTGTATTCTTAATACGGGGCATTGGAGCTCAGAGTCTTCATTTCTATGGGCTGGAAAGTGATCACAGATCGCAGGAGATGTCACGGAGCAATGTGGTGGTTGTTCTTCACTCCAGAGGATGTCACACAGCTATGTGGTGGTTGTTCTTCACTCCAGAGGATGTCACACAGCTGTGTGGTGGTTGTTCTTTCTTCACTCTAGAGGATGTCACACAGCTATGTGTTGGTTGTTCTTTCTTCACTCCAGAGGATGTCACACAGCTATGTGGTGGTTGTTCTTCACTCCAGAGGATGTCACACAGCTGTGTGTTGGTTGTTCTTTCAGGAGTATTCTTTGAACCTAGGCTGAGCAATGTTTTTACAGTAGATCGTTTTTTAATCTAGTTATCGCCTTCAATATGGCGGTCGTTCGAACGTTTTTATTTTAAAAGCTCATCTCAAGTGATTGGAATTTAAAATTCTATTCAATCGATTGAGTACCTATGCTGGTTTCTTTTTTCAAAATTTTGACAAATATTGTGAGATTATCGTCCTAAATCACACGAACAGATTTTTCTATATGAATACAAATAAATATATTACAGATTTGTTTTTTTTAACATGATCACCAAGGAGAAATAACTTCTTGAAATACAAAGAAAAAATTATAGAAGATATTTTAACTCAACATCCAAAGAGAAATGTTAGTACTAATAACGATAATAATGTTACATAATTCCTCAAGTTTGGAGGGAGCTAGTTCTACTGTCCATAGAACTACTGGTAAATAAAAGGTTGTACTCTTGAACATAAACACTTGACGGCGAAGGAGCGGTAATTCTCCTGTACAATCAGGAAGGCGATGAACCTGCCTTGTGGATGGCTAGTGTACTTTGTATTATTGTGAAGTATTGTACATGATTTGTTTGTTTCCTCTCAGATTCAATCTCACAGAACGCGCGCGCACTGACTGTTGTTATTTCCGCGATTATTTTCCCCGACCTGGGGCAAATGTCCAAGAAAACACTCGGACATTCCTTGGAAATGTCATCAAGTCGGAGACCGGGGACTTTCACTTTCTCTGATAAGCTTTCTTTGTCTCCAGGACCGGGCTGGACTGACGTAAGACATGGGTTGTATTAATCTTCGTCAATACTTTGGAAATTGTCCAACCATCTCTCTACAGCTCTTGGTGAACTTGTCAACTGTCCAACTATCTCTCTACAACTTCTGATGAACTTGTCAACTGTCCAACCATCTCTCTACAACTCTTGATTAACTTGTCAACTGTCCAACCATCTCTCTACAACTCCTGATGAACTTGTTAACTGTCCAACAATCTCTCTACAGCTATTGATTAACTTGTCAACTGTCCAACCATCTCTCTACAACTCTTGATTAACTTGTTAACTGTCCAACCATCTCTCTACAACTCTTGATTAATTTGTCAACTGTCCAACCCTCACTCTACAACTCCTGATGAACTTGTCAACTGTTCAACCATCTCTCTACAACTCTTGATTAACTTTTCAACTGTCCAACCATCTCTCTACAGCCTCTGATGAACTTGTCAACTGTCCAACCATCTCTCTATAACTCCTGATGAACTTGTCAACTGTCCAACCATCTCTCTACAACTCCTGATGAACTTGTCAACTGTCCAACCATATCTCTACAACTCTTGGTGAACTTGTCAACTGTCCAATCATATCTCTACAACTCTTGGTGAACTTGTCAAATGTCCAACTATCTCTCTACAACTCTTGGTGAAATTGTCAACTGTCCAACTATCTCTCTACAATTCTTGGTGAACTTGTCAACTGTCAAACCATGTCTCTACAACTCTTGGTGAACTTGTCAACTGTCCAACCATATCTCTACAACTCTTGGTGAACTTGTCAAGTGTTCAACCATCTTTCGACAACTCTTAGTGAACTTTTTAACTGTCCAACCATCTCTCTACAACTCTTGGTGAACTTGTCAACTGTTCAACCATCTCTCGACAACTCTTGGTGAACTTGTCAACTGTCCAACCATTCTCTCTACAACTCTTGGTGAACTTGTCAACTGTCCAACCATATCTCTACAACTCCTGTTGAACATGTCGTAGTTCTGTGAACAGCAGTTGTTGTTGGTAGCCTATACCCTCCTCCCCTCCTCCTATCTTCGTGTCCTCAGGTCCTCCTCACACACTCAACACCCGTTACCCACCAAAGGTTACGTGTCTGGACTTGAAAGGGAAAGGCGCCATTTTATTTGTGAAGGTCAGTAAAAGTGCTGGGAGCCACCGAGTTATGCCATCTTCCCCTCCGTCTTCTCTCGTGACTGGCTGGAGTTACGTAACTCCTGGAGATGCTCAACTGTATCGATCTGCTGCAACAGGGTCCTAGGTTCGTTGACCCGGTGGGAGAATGACGCAAGTCCTGTGTCATCCTCATTATTTCGTGCAGGAAGATGAAGATGTTGTTGCCTGTCGAGACATAATCACCGGTTTGTTGTAATGTCGTTTTGTGTGTCCCGCTTCATTGCGCTTCAAACGGGCTTGGGATTATGTTTTTTAACATTATGAATGATTTCTCAACAAAACAAAAATGCAAAATAATAATTCAAAGCTCTTTTGAGCCCCCTTACATCGTATATTTGGTGAATTTGAAGTTAAGTTGTAAAGCGGGCCGCATCTTAACTTGACACTAAAAGCACCATCAAACGCCAATGTACGAGTTAGAAAGAGAGGGGTAAATGAGCAGTTCACCTGGTGAGATCTCTTATTTATTGGCTGATAACACTTCCCTCTTCTCCTGAGGAGTATAAACACTCTACTATTTGTGTCTGGGGACTACCTGGATCTCATTTCCAAATTAGCTCTTCCTTGTTTCCTGTTCTAGACAGACAAATACTTCCACGGATATGTTTAATCTTCCTCCTGACAGGAAGAGTCCTACAGGACATTTTCGTGAATAAACTAAATAAACAGTCAGAGTTGTAGACGGTTTAAAAAAGAAATGGTAACAAAACAGTTACTTCAAGATCAAAAAAATTATGGATGAATTCGTCAAGCTATTATATTTGCTAAATATGGCTATAGCCGCTTCTAAATATCATATTCATAAAATTGAAAAATGACACCTGGACACAGGAATCGAACCCTGTACTTTTGACTTATTACGCCAATGTTCTTACCACTGAGCTATCCAGGGTCATTCTCCACACATATTTTAAGGCAGAGTCTGTTATGGGCATGCAGAAATCGTCAGCTATATATGAGTGAGCAATTAAGATCACGAGCTATCAGACAACCCAACTACCTTTGACTCAGGAGGAATTTATACTGGCACTAGGACAATGAAAACTGTGCGAATGCTCATTATCATGATGGATTAAAGAGCCAAGCTTGGCTATTTCCATGTCCAGTTGTCATTTTTCAATCTAAACAATACAAAGAAGAATGTTGTGACAATGTGAGAATATTTGTAGAAGTATTCAAGACAGAATGTCTTTGTTTCACTCGTCCTGTACATCTTTAAAACTCGCCGAATAGAATGTAAATACACGAGCATGGGAAATCCAATCTTGACTTGCTGTGACGTCACATGTAGGCAACGTCCTTAAGAAGGGGTGGAAGTCACCAAGAGGGTTGTTTTTTTCTTAATTTAGAATAATCGTTTCGTTTCGTTGCTCCCTGGACCACACTAATGAGCAAACTCAGTATAGCTCAGATAGGATCTGATCCAAACCCTCTGTTGGCCACTGAGGAGGACTCGCCCCTTGCAAGAGAGATATATTCTGACCTTGGGGCTCTAGGACTCGAATCCAGCCTCGTACACTACAAATAGTTTATTCTGTCACAGGTTTAACAAACTCCCCTGATGCCACTCTAACCTCTGACTTCAGTGTTCTTGGATCATTTAGAACCAGTTGTGGATAGTCCGAGCCTTGTCAAGGACCAAACCCCGGTCTCCTAGGTAAGGAGTGCTAACCACTCCACCAACTCTGCCGGATTTAGAAACAGTCGTGAAACCATCCCGTCATGATCTACTAACTATCTGGAGGTTGTGTGGACCACGTCTCGACTTTCTGCTGGTTGGATCCAACAAGGTTTAGCACGTACATTGTACACACCGCTTTATGAATATCAATATCAGTACCAATGTTTAGAAGATACAGTACATTGTCATTATTAGGTGTTCTATCTTTCGACAGGTCTATTGCCTTGTCCGAATAGAGTCTTCCATCATGACCTAACCTATTTCCTTGTTTGAGGTCGTCCATCAGATTCACTCTTCATCTTACTGGTGTCCTTCTCCGTTCCGCCGTGTGTTCTATGACTTCACTGTATAGTACATTTCTCCTCGTGATGTGACCCATCCAGTTGGCCAATCTTTGCATCATCACCTGAGGAATGGTTCTCTTTTCGTTGACTCTGCTTGGAACGCCATCATTAGTCACCCTATCGGTCCACTTTATCTCCCCTATTCTCCTCCAGCACCAGGTATGGAGTGTAGTGATATATCCTCCTCCAGCACCAAGTATGGAGTGTAGTGATATATCCTCCTCCAGCACGAGGTATGGAGTGTAGTGGTATATTCTCCTCCAGCACCAGGTATAGAGTGTAGTGATAGATACTCCTCCATCACGAGGTATGGAGTGTAGTGATATATCCTCCTCCAGCACGAGGTATGGAGTGTAGTGATATATTCTCTTCCAGCACCAGGTATGGAGTGTAGTGATATATCCTCCTCCAGCACCAGGTATGGAGTGTAGTGATATATCCTCCTCCAGCACCAGGTATGGAGTGTAGTGATATATTCTCCTCCAGCACAAGGTATGGAGTGTAGTGATATATCCTCCTCCAGCACCAGGTATGGAGTGTAGTTATATATTCTCCTCCAGCATGATGTATGGTCCCCAGCTTCACCCGTGGAACTCGATAGAACAGTAATAACTGGTCCCAATGACGAAACACGATATTTGGATGATATCCATCCTAGACTTGCACGCAACTTTTGGAACAAGTTTGCTCTAGTTTTGTTTTTTTGTTGAATGTGTTGCAATGATTGCAAATACTCGAGGGGAAACCTACACGATCTTTTGGAAACCTTCACGATCTTTCTGGAAACTGTTGACACCGATGAGCTAAATTATATACTCACCCACTCACATGTTGCGTGTGATGGTTCCTTGGAACGGGGAGTAGCACCAGTTAATAAAGGATCACCTGCTTCACTGGCCGCATGGTCTAAAGCGTCATTCTCGCAATATACTAGACTGATGATGATAGGGAGATCGGTGTTCGACCTTGGTCGGGTGGTTTCTTTTTTAAATAGTCCTGCACTATCCCTCGATGCCAATGCGGGTACACTTCTTCTAAATTAACCTTCCTCATACTTAGCTCACCATCGTAATAAGTACATTTGCGTATAACCTGAACAGGGGATAAGATGCGGTGCTAAAACTAATAATATCTGATCACTTGAACGGTTAAACCAGTGGTTAGACCACCTCTCTCTGAAAACTCGAGTCCTGACTTTGGATCTGACCGACTGAACTTGAGGTGTTGGTTTTCTCGCCTTGCTGTTTCCCTAAGTCTCTTTTTTATTAATGTTGATATAATTCCTTAATATTTACCCTCCTTCTCCTGTTTTCTATCACCACGTTTTATTACCAGTTCGAGCCACACGCATATCTGTACTAAATACGCTAGTGTGCTAGGGATGAAGAAGTTTGTATTTATAAAGAAGAAATGTACCCTCATTTGCGTAGATAAAGAGTGGAAAATCACTTAGGTAAAAACACCCAAATTACATCCAACCAGGATTTGAACCCCTATCATTGGCAGTCCATTCAATTGCGAGAGTGACGCCTTAAAATATGTTCTTCTTTCCCCTGAGGTTCTAATTAGTGACGAGTATCTAAGACTGCCCTTTCGAAAAGAACTCGTCCTCTAGTTGCTAAGAGCAGTTGATTGTTCTGTTCAAGACGTACAATGTCTTTCTCTCTGAGACCCAAGTTCTGTTTTACACCTCAACTTTCTTCCTTCGTCTCGGAGTCTACTTTCGACCACAATTAACACACGACGCTCTGAATCACTCCTCAAGTGTTGGACCATTCAGAGCGTGGCAACACTCAGCCAAGTTGCCGATGACACACTTTTTATATTATACAAAGTTTTCTCTTGATACGCATAATTTTAATATATCATTAAACATTTTGACTTGAAAACAATGCATATAAAACTGTGTTATGTGGTAACTGGACCAGAACTTAAAGGAAGAGGTATTATTTAATGTAGATCTCATCTAACTGGTACTAACATAAAGCATGTGTGATCTTTTATTACTCATTGTTCTCCTTATACATCTCCTGCTCTCTGCCTTAAGATAGTAACCTCCTCCTGTACTCTGTTCTCCTGATACATCTCCTACTCTCTGCCTTAAGATAGTAACCCTCTCATGTCCTCCCTCTGTTCTCCTGATACATCTCCTGCTCACTGCCATAAGATAGCAACCTTTTCATGTCCTCTGTTCTCCTGATACATCTCCTGCTCTCTGCCATAAGATAGCAACCTCCTCATGTCCTCTGTTCTTCTGATACATCTCCTGCTCACTGCCATAAGATAGAAACCTCCTCCTGTACTCTGTTCTCCTGATACATCTCCTGCTCTCTGCCATAAGATAGCAACCTCCTCATGTCCTCTGTTCTCCTGATACATCCCCTGCTCACTGCCATAAGATAGCAACCTCCTCATGTCCTCTGTTCTTCTGATACCTCTCCTTATCACTGCCATAAGACAGCAATCTGCTCCTGTCCTCTGTTCTCCTGATACCTCTCCTTATCACTGCGCCATAGTGATGTGGGGCATCCTTTCCGTCAAACAAAATCAAGAAGAGCTATCACTGCTGACCACTCGTACTTTCCTTCCTCTTAGAGGCAAGAAGACAATCGTCCATCTGATCTCATCAATACCAGCTCAGAACAAGAGGTATTGACCTATATTTTAGTTCGCTGGTCAACTTGATTGAGCAAATATCATCTTGGTGGTTCTTCTTGGTGCTGGTGATGCAAGAAACAACTTTCCATTCGAGCGATATTTCTGAGAGTCTTCAAAGTGACCACACGTAGCTTTCCACAACGCGACAGCAAACATGACTTGGCAACGTTCATGGCACTGATGAGTCTGGACAGCAACGTACTGTCCAGTGTTTCTTGTGGCATGGTGCTCGACACAGCCATTACTATACTTCAGAAAACAACCGTAGCAATAAATACACTAGCGCGCGGGATTGTGTCTCGGGAGTCCGGAGTTTGAGCTCTAATACCATACCCCACTAAACACAAATCAGATGAAAACTTTCTAGGTGAGCTAGTTTTCAATACCGTATATTTGGATAATATACGCCATTAAAGTACGTTGTTTATTGTAATCATATTCTTGACTAGAAATGTAAGATTTTTTAAAAATGTACTTAAACTTGTAGAATCCGACACCTTAGCTCAGTCGGTAGCATGTCTGTCTACTGAACTAAGGTTCTCGGGTTCGATTCCCGGCATGGCAGAAAACTTATTATTGGGGAAATGTGGGTTTCCCCTCTCACAATGATGAATTAACGGCCAGGGACTGGATGTTGTGTCTGTCCTAGTCTTAAGTTAGATTATAAGGCACATGAAGCTACGACAGGCCTAGCAAGCCGGTAGAAAATATATGGCTTGGATAAAAAACTGGCCCAGGCCACAGGCTGTAAACAATAATGGATGTAAACCTAATCATATAGAGAAAGTATTGTAGCCATGAGTTTGGTGATGCAGAGCTCCTTGATGCTGAGAAGAAAGCTCTAGGTAAGTACATTAAAAAAATTGAAATTTAGAAAAAAATGTTTCATTGAAAAGTTATTGTAAATTTTCGTGTAAAATTATTTTTGAATATTCTTTTGCATGGTAAATTTAGAATTAGTGTAGGTCTAGTTAAAAGAATTGACACATGAAGTTATTATGAGAGGCCTACTTAATTTATTATTTCTACTTTGTAAACAGTTAATAATAGCAGACCAAATAGGACATTTCTTAAAACTACGATTAATAGATTTGTTCTGCCAATCAACTTTTCCTTCCCTCGTGTTCAAAGATCTCAGCAAACAAGTCTCAGAACAACACCAACTGGCACAGTATTGAGTCCTCCTCGAGGAACTTTCAATGTATCTTCAAATTTGTAGCTATCTCTTTCACGTACACAGGTATGAATAATATAGTAAACTTTAATGATTAATATGGCCGAAGGTCTTTTCACATTGAATTGACGATGAAAAATGCGCCATTTGTCAGCAAATGCCACAAAAGTGCACTCAATAAAACGTCTGGCTCGGGATACTCTGTATTTGAAAATTATTTTTTTAACACTCAACTGTTGGCCACCATAGTGGCTCTGTTAACTGAAATGATTTAACATCTATCAAAACATATGGCTCGTCTCTGGTTGAAGAAATAGAAAGTATTCAGGGATATCCAAATCATCGGCCATCAGAACCTTGTAAAACACAGAGTCCTTAAGATGGTGGAGTCACTTTCTTTTCCACCTGCACCAACACTAATTGCCACTAATTTATAAATTAGCATCACATACTGCCAATAATGTGAATTAATCAAAGTGTTTGTGATTATAGTTCACTGAACTTCTTGGTTTGAATATTCTGATTCATCTACAGCCCCAATGCCATTTGTGAAGTTTTCACGGTTCTGGAATCCCTCAGCTATCTCCAACATTTCTCTCTTGTGGTCTCTAGTAAACAGTCAGCCATCCTGCAGAACTTTTTCAAATGTCCTAATAAACTTGTTGGAGTGTGTCATTAATGGTAGTAAATCCAGGTCGATAGCCATAATGAAGATCCACTAACAGGCAGCCTGTAGCTCGGGACCTGTAGAGAAATATGTAGTATCTCAGCTAGATGTATACAGTATACAGGGCCGGCTCGTGACCTTTTGCCGCCCTAGGTAAGGCATGAAAATGCCGCCCTTCCCTTCTCAAAATATTAAAAAAAACATAATTTTTAATGTGTTTAAATAAGAAAAAATATTATTGTTATTGAAAAAATAATAAAACAAAAATACAAATTAAAAATATAAAACTACATAAATACAACAGCTTAAAATTCAATTTTCCTTGCTTTAGCCTTAGCAAACTCTACTAATTATTTCAGCTCAAATGTTTGAGTTATTTGAGACTCAATAGAGAGAAGTGTGAGGCCGCTTAATCTTACTTGAGTCTTGGAGCTCCGAATGTAGGTTTTTATAAGTTTTAACTTAGAAAAACTTCTCTTGGCACTAGCAATCGTTACAGGCAGCGTTAAGAGAATTCTAAGTGCAATACAAAGATTTGAAAAACCCTCCTGAAGTCCATTTATGTATACATAGCTTAAAACATCTCGGGGCGATGATAATTAAGATGGGATTGACTTTGTGAACATTGCCAACTCATGCTTTAAGTCTAGGGAATCCAGATCTTTCAAGTCTCCATATTGTAGAGCAGACTCTAACTTTGATGATTTATATTTCAACCTTTGAATATTAAATAAAAATCCAAAATTAGAAAGGTAACTTAATTGAGAAAACCTTTCTTCAACAGAAGCAAGCGCTCTATCAAAAACCACAAAATAAAAATTGTTCTTAAATTCATTCGGTGCGACGTTGATTGGTTCATTATTGCATTCATAATCAAACTCTTTACACTTCATTCTAATCCGATGGTTTTCACATTCAAAAGTGGAGTTTATATCCAAATATTCGGTGACTTTCCTTGCATCAACCAAAGCTTTTCTAAACCCTATATCACTTCTGTATTCTCGAAGATATTCTTTAGTTTTTCTTAACTGATTAGTGGCGTGCTGCAAGTCATACTGTTTAGTTTGAAAAAGTTTACTATAGTACGTCATACCACAAAATGAGCGAAATACAAAATTAATGTTTTTAATGTTGTTTGACAGTATTTTTGCCTCTACTTGGGTCAAACATCCTGTCGTACCATTCAATGAAGTGTCGTTTGATATGTCAACTAATGCATTGTAAATTTGTCTAAGTTCATAGCGGAGAGGTTTCAAAGCATCAATACGGCTTGACCAACGTGCTTCACATAGGGTAATGGATGGTTTTACAGTCAAATTAGTTACATGGCGTTTAAGAACATCCCGACATTGTGTTGATAAAACAAATTTGCATAAACATGTTACACTAAATGAAAAAAAAAACGTTGACTCTAAACAGCTTGCTGCATCATTTACCACTAAATTTAAGGAAGTTGCACTACAAAGAACATAAAACGCACGGCAATTTTTATTTTCTAAAATCCTGTTTTGTAGGCCTTTTACTTTCATGTTGGAAATAAAAACTTACAGTAAAAAATTGGACAATTTTAAGCTCTTAAAAACTCAAAATCTAATTTTAAAGTTGT
The DNA here is from genome assembly GCA_902151455.1 of Timema bartmani. Classification (NCBI taxonomy): domain Eukaryota; kingdom Metazoa; phylum Arthropoda; class Insecta; order Phasmatodea; family Timematidae; genus Timema; species Timema bartmani. Next base: position 5,970 of record CABFWB010003825.1, on the reverse strand, counting down.
AACCGCATGGCCTCAATTGGAAGGCGTGTTTGTGTAATATCGTATGTTACGAGTTGTGAATGACAAAACGAGCGTTGCGAGGTTGTTATGATTATTCTATAAACGATAAATTAGAGGAGCTGACCACAAAAGTGTTTTCAGCATTCCTTAGCGAGAAACCTGGCCGGAGACCCGGTTAAAAGAGGGGGATTGAGCCCCTCTTGGCTGACTACAGAACATCTAGGACTAGGGGTCACTCTGCGAGTTTCGGGGCTACGTGGACTAAGACGCCGGTTCATCGGTACCAGTCTCAGGTGCTGCCACTTGTAATGATATTGATTTGGACCGCTCTCATATATTTAAAAAGTCATGGATGAAGGTATTTTTCTTTAAAGTATCGTATGTAAATTATCCTTTTAAGACTTCATCCATGGAGAATCACGCGCTTTTCAGGAATAGTCTAGAAGGATTGCACCATTAAAACTTATTTTTTATTTTCAAAATTTCACTCCGTAGTATTTACTAAACAAGCAAGAGACGACAGCTCCCTATACCCAATAGGAAGCCAGCCTTCAAAACACCTGTCGCAGGGACGCTTTTGATTGGTTGGTTTTGACACTGCTCACGAAAGATCCAAGGGGCAAGGGGCATGTCATATATAAGCTGTGTGTGCGTATGAATATATAGAGTGTGCTGGTGCTAAAGAGAGAGAGTAATCACAAAAATAGAGTAGACACACATACATAGAATGTGCTGGCGATAAAGCGAGAGAGTAGTCACATACACACAGAGAGTGCCGGTGACATAAACTAGGGTACGTGTAATATCACGACAGTACACAATTTGTGTTTCAAGTAAAAGTGTATAAGAAGATATAATCACTCCAATAAATCGTGTGCAACATTAATAGTTGTATTTATTTAAATAAAACAAACCGTATCACCATAATTGGCTCCCAATCGCGGGACGATTATATCCCAATAAACAGAAACATCATACACTTAAGCCCAGGGAAACCGGTTCGGCGACCGTGTAGGGACCACCTAGGAGTCAGACAGGCCATTGGGTAAATCTCACAACACCTCGTTTAGTCACACGCTTCCTAATATTCTTTAAGTTCTTTCATTCTAACTTCACTTCTTACATCACATTAGTAATAGATATAGTAGTATTAATTAACCTGTTTAAAAGCCAAGTCTAACGTCAATCACGAACCCACACAAGTTTTCAATATCACCCCCCTCTTAACTCTGGCCACAGACATACTGACGAATTCCAGGACCGCAGTTAAAGGATAAGTGAGGGGGTGGATGACAAAGTTATAAATTCCTACACTGCCCCCCACCCCGTAGAGCCACTCCTGACAGTATATAATAAATGAAGAGGGGGGTTGGAAAAGGAGAGCTTTGGAGATTTTATGTAACTTTTTGAAGTTAATGGCAACTTCCCTGTTTCCTTAGCATGGCGCTGGTCTTTTATTTCAATAACATCACATAGCATTTATAGGGCGTTGTACGTACGTACAACGTATAACGTAGTACGTATAAAAAGAGCGACATTCCAGGAATATTATCCTTCTTCCTCTAAATAAAAATACTGTGATATAATGAGACCGAAATATTACCCCTTTTCACTCCGTGGGTAACTTATACAAAAACCCACAAAATGGCTATTTCAGTTAATTTTCACATATTTTTTAATAGTACCCTTTTCCATTCACCCGTTCATAATATGTAATTATATATAATATATTTGTCCGTTTTACTCCTGGTAAAAGTCGATAGCTTGGTCTGCCCCCAGCCCTGGTCGGACTGTATCTATAGAGAGCTTGTTGCGTCGTCCACGGACCAAGGTGAAGGTGGGACCTCCCTGAAGAGACCTCCAACTCACCTTGAGAAGATGCTCTGTTACCTGCGGGCGTGGACCAGAGCAAACACCGTGGGAGCGGCTCTTGTGCAAACTCTACAGACTGTAAGAGAGGCTGACAGATGGACAGGTTTGAGTATCAGGTGTCGGGTATGAACTGGGAACCCTGAGGTCATCAAGAGGAAGGTAACTAATGTAGTCTACCAACGACAGCAAGAACAAGGAGCAGTCCCTGGACACGCTTGTAATCTGCTGCTGGTATAGGTCGACTCTCAGTCTAGCTGGTATGCGGTGAGGTGGTCGAGTTTATGTACAGAGAATATCTCATCAATCACCTGCAAGACACCCTCGTGACCTTGGATCGGGATCGCAAGAGCATGGAGACGATTTGTTTCGTACTCGCTGAAGATGTCTTGAAGTGTTGTCCCTCATGTTCCACTGTCTACCTTCTTGTTACATTCACTGAGGGAAGGACTGTTCCACTGTTCCACTGTTCCACTGTCTACCTTCTTGTTACATTCACTGAGGGAAGGACAGTTCTCCTGTTACACTATCTACCTTCTTGTTACATTCTCTGAGAGAAGGACTGTTCCAATATCTACCTTCTTGATATATTTACTATCATAAGAGAAGCCCTTTCCAAACAAACTGTTCTGTGAGTTAAATCAAGCGTTCTCAGCAAATACAAAAGTACAAACCTCTTCTTGTGTCCATCCACCGTCATTTTCCATTCACCATCTCCTACCATTCTTTATCTCCTTTTACACGGATATAGAAACCTACATATACACCCAATGGCAGATACTATGGAGGACATTCAACTATAAACCATATTAGATCAATTAAAGATTTTATTTCATTTTTTCAATGTATTTAACATACACTTTATGAACCGACTGATTATATCAGCACACGACTTATAAAACTAACTTAAATCTAAAACAGACCCAACTACACGCCCTGTACCTTTAATTCATTGCTGAGAAAGTGCAACTCACATTTCACCATTGATAAATTTGTCGACCATGCAGTAATCGAACCCGGGACTCTCAGCTTAGTAGACAGACACGCTACCGACTGAGCTAAGGTGTCAAACTGAATTAAGGAACTTTACCAGAACTCCCCCTTAACCATGCTGTAGTGTGTCCCTATTTGTAATTGATCAGAGCTCGCCAGCCACAAACACAATAATGTCGTGGTAAGTTAAGAAATACTCCTCTAGGCTAGAATATAAAATTTGTTCTTAAAACTTCATATTCAAGAATATTGATTATTTCTCTTCTATCATCAGAGAGTGAGCCGGAACATATCCAACGAAAGTCTCTTTTTATCTGCCTCATACGAGTAGTATTATTATTATTATTATTATTATTATTATTTACTATTATTATTTATATCCACTGCGCATGACTACACGTTCAGGCTATACGTACAAGATAAATACACTAATGTAATAACGACTATCAAGGTTAAACTTTGGAAGAAATGTACCAACCTTTACGTGGAAGGAGAGCGGGAAACTGTTTAGGAAAACCCAGCTTCAGTGAACCCCCGTATCTACACCATCGGCAATCCAGTCGTAGACCGCGTGATAATCGGTGTGGGTTTAATATTATTACTGTTATTATGACTAGTTTTAACGCAAGTGAGTCTATTAGCGCCTCTTGTCCCTCCCCTGCTGTCATTTCACGAGGACACTGGACTTAAGAGCCGGCCGGGATTCGAACCGGAGGATCTCAGAGGTAGTTGTTGAGCGTCATGAGCACGGCAGAGGTCTGGTCATAGCTGACCTTGGCGTGCTGACCACTTCTCAAGGTCACAACATCCAGTTATAGATTTCCTCTCCATGTTTCCCTGTTGGCTACTTCGCACTTGGAGGCTTAGTCTGTTATTCCACGGTCACGATCGGAGGTAATCAGTCGGTCCCAAGCGCTAATAGCCCAGCAATAATAATAATAATAATAATAATAATACTGGTGGATACACCTGTAATTATATATTTTAACGTTCACTTTCTAAACATAGTCTCATACAATCATAGTGGTGTAGTCGCCTGGAAAACCTGGAAATCTCGGGGAATTTCTCTTTGAATGGAAGATAAGGGAATCTCGTGGTGACTCAGGGATTTTTTTGAGTATCCAACATTAAAAAAACTAAGAATATTGACGGGGAGATCGGGCTTTGAGTCTCACTCGAGTATACTGAGGGTAATTTTTTCTTAGATGGCTTACCATTCTTCCTCCATAGAAAGTCCAGATAATCTTTTAGCCCAAAGCGTCGGCATTCCAGGCCGGATAAAGGAAACTCCGGATAATACGGAATCCAAGTGTAAATTATTTACAGTATGGGTTTGCCTACTTTTTTATTTTCCATAGAACATTTAATTTTGTTTTAACAGAACCTGCCCGTTTTCTGATTGCGATATAAAACAGGAATACAGTAATTGTAGGAAAACAGTAAAAATTAAACGAGGAAGATTTTTTAAAAATCTTTACCATACAGTACTTTATTTTGAAAGTGGAACATTGGTTACAAAGTAAGACCAAGTGAAAATAGAGCGTCAAATGGATTACATTATAGATTCAGTAAAAGTTTTATAGTGGACATGTACCGCTTTGTTTATTTTAAAACAAACTTGTTAACACCGAGAACTGGGCCGGATAATACAGAATGCCGGATGGTCGTGACTTTGGTGTATAACTATACCAGGATTGTGTATAAAAATATAGAGTTTTTTTAAGGCTGGAAAAATCTTAAAGTCATCTGTAAAAAGCTGTAATTCTCAGGGATTTGTTCTCACAGGCTTGAGCAGACATCCTGTTATATCAACACATCTCTCCCACTGGGCTCACCCATGCCATTTACAGAGCTAATTAAACGACCGGTCATCTGATTGGTGGCTCGCGGGCTCGCAGCTAAAGGTATGTATTGATGTCATCTGATTTGCTCACTCCAACACCTTGTTACCAGAACAATGGGGAACAGCCATGATGCAACTCTTTAATGAATAGCACTTTCTTCTCGGTAACTTTGGGGCTAAATGAGTGACCTTTTCAGTGACCTTAAGTCTCCCCCCCCCTTACCTCTTTGGGTTGTCTTTGTGTGTGTAGATTGTGTTCTAAATACATCGATACCTCTTTTGAACATTTGCATCTCATTCGGCAGAACATACGAACTGGTGGTTGCGTCACTGGTTGGATCAGGAGAAGTTTATTGTGTCCAACCGAACAAATTAAACTTATTCTTTCTTATTTGGAAAAATATGGTTCCCTTTCTTCTTGTCAATCAATTTTGGCAGCACTGCCAATCCTAAACGACAATTTTAACGACTAGTTTTGATGTATATGTCGTCAGGTAATGTACAACTTGAAAATGAAATGTGAAAACCAAATTACAAATTAGGGTTGTAAAATTAATGACGTGACTGAACAACTACCATAATAAATTCATTTTAATTAATATTTTATTGATATTAATTTCTACTTTTAGTTGTTGAGTCATATACTCTCCCTACTAAGCTTTTAATATGTTTTAAAATGCGCATAGCCTGAACAGGTAGTAAAACACTCATGATCATTTTCAGGCATTTCTCTGCCGCCATCTCTAGACCTTACTACGGTCCTCTTCATGAACTTTCATCTCAATGATCATGTTCTTTAGGCAGGACAGCTCTTGAACAGTTGTCATGAACATCGCGGTATTTCAACTGAAACATTCTAAAGGAAGAGGAAAACACGTGGTTTAATTCCACGATACGTAAGACAAATATTCATGAAAATTACTGAATTTAGAACACTACGTTAAACGCATATACTAAAGCGATACTAATTTATTTTGTTCAAACAAGTTTTTTGTTACAAAAACAATCAAAATAACCACTTTTTGGATCTGTAGCCAGCAACTTTGGCCACTACACCACAGAGGGGACTTGGACTACTTCATATGAAGACAACTATCTATTGGCTAAAGGAAACTTAATCTCGCCAGTTAAAAGTGAAATTACCTTGCGACCTATGATTGTAGAGCAGCGAGAAGGTGACCTCAAGACTTGATGAGGACTAGCAATAATACCGATGTAAGGTCATCAGTCATTGTAATTGGCAGTGACCCAGTTTCCGACCTTGG
>CABFWB010003824.1:0-70544 GCA_902151455.1 Timema bartmani | reverse complement strand
TCACAATGACTAATAAGTTGTTAATGTAAAACGAAAACTAAAAGAACACTATTTAAAATTCCACGAATCTTATCTACTAAAGAAGAACAAGAATTACCATCAACTACTGTTAAAGTAGCCTCGTCACCCGCCCTCCCACCCCTTTCCCCTTACTACTAGTGCTGAAATGCCTAAATTTGAAAGAGTGGTCAAGTGTGTTTGCCAAATACATGATAATACAGGTGACTAGAGTGCCTAAACATAACTCGGTGTGTTTAATTAGTGTATAATTTAAAGCTTGTTATGTATACTATTATTTTATAATTAATTGTATGTATATTTTATGTAATTTTACTTAAACTATATTAAATTAGCTTAATAAATAAATATTGTGATCTTGAATCTTTTTTCAATAGTTGCCACAATGCTTAGCTTTCTTCACATGAACAGCATGACCTGGGGTGTAAAAACCTAAACTCATTGGTGGGCGAATGGAAAGGAATGTGTTGCAGCCCCCTAGACATTGGGCAAGGTCATTAGAGCCTCCCTACCATGTCTTGTGGTTAAGTAAAGTATATTTATTAACAATTTAAACATTAGTATTTACACAGTTTGCACAGACAGCATTGAATTAAATAAAAAACTAGTCCATATCATTATGGATATGCAGCGCAGGCCTAGCATACCCAGAGAATACGCCACTGGTGTTTCATGGTACAACAATCTCCCCCCACTATTGCTAGCCGTCACCACCACTCCTACCATAGGTGGAGTATAAGAAATGTACAAGCCTTTGTGTGGAGGTAGGTAAAGTGGGAATCTATTTAAGAAAAAACACCCTTAGTACACATGTCCTCATATAAAATTGAAATAAGAGCTCGAAATACTTTTAAGAAAAAGATTTTTAGCTCCATGTGTAAACACTAGAGAAAATGATTTTGAGTAGTCAGTTATCTTGGGATAAATTTACCTTCGGAATGAAACTTTACTAGCCTACCACTTACCTACAATAGACTGAACCATTCTTACAATCGTTATCTCTACAACACTGTATTTTATCATGTCACAAAGCAGCTACTTATGTGTCAGGTGGGGAAGGGGGGCTGTTCCCTCCACCCCCTTTTTTAAAAAAAGTAAATTGTTTAAAAAGTACCGGTGAGCAAAGCAATTTACAGTTCTTGGAATCACTTATCAGAAAATCTAATAGTCACTGAAATTTATTCTGCTCACATGGCTAACACATGTTTTTTATCACCATGTTTTACTTCTCATTCGGCGCTTGCATACTAACTACACTAATAGTTTTAGGGATTAGGATGTTTTTATTTGTAGGAAATGTATCCACATTTGAATGGAGAATGGAAAACCATTTTGGAAAATCCACCCTAAGTACACCCGGCTGAGATTCAAACCTCAATTTTTTCGTTATCGGCAGTCTAGCCTACTGCAAGAGTGGAGCGTTAGACTATGTGGCCACCGGAGTGAATTTTAAAACATGTTAATAATGTATGTTTGATATTACTTATAAAAATGTATACTGGCGCCATACATATTAGAAACTTGACATAATATCAACACAAGTTAGACAAATCAACCACAAGGCAAAGATATATATTTTTAGCACAGCGCCCTACTAACTGTTCAGATTATATGCTAAATATAATTATTAAATTAGTCAAATAAACAAACAGCTAGTAAGTGATAGCAAAATACTCTTAATTATTTCCTTGGCATTATAGTGCTTGACCATTAATAAGATAGATATTCTTTGAATTGAAAAATGACACCAGGACATGGGAGTCGAACCCAGGACCTTTGGCTTAGTACGACAATGATCTAACCACTGAGATATCCATGATCCGTCTCGTTCCCAAGGTCATTCTTCACTCATATGTTAAGGTAGAATCTGTTATGGACATGCAGAAATGGTCAGTTACATATGAGTGAACAATTAATATCGCGAGCTATCAGATAATGCAGCCACCTTCGACTCGGTAGGGCTTTATGCTGCCAATATTACAATGATAAATTGTATGACTGCATATCATGTTGGATTAAATAGCTATGCGATTTTATTTGTTAATTATTAGTTATTTGGAATATAGCACTAGGCTAAATCATGGTTTGGATTAGGAAGGATAGCCAGCACACTTACCTTGGTGATACTGGAGTAGAAATTGTTTAGATAGAACACAAAAAACACATAAACACATTTTTAAGGACAAGCTTTCACTGTCACATAAGCTGCCTGTGACAGTACAAGCTTGTGGATGGTCCGCATATGCAGCAAACGTTTATCTACTGATAAAAGTATGAGAAATACTGTTATAAAGGTTAGATAATAATGAAAATAAGCTTTTATCTATTAAATAGTGTTGAAATTCAGGATATTTAAATGAGGAGTTTATTAGTTTCATTCCACCGATAACACCAAAAGTTAGGTATGCTTGAGGAGGTTAAGATATGATCCTCAATTGAGTAATGAAAGTGGTTTTATTTGGTATTTGTTTTTTCATTAGGTTTAAAAATAGACTCATTAATAATAATCTGAAGGATTGTAGGTGAAGAAAGTTAATAGGAGTGTATAATCGTAATGGGTTAGCTTACCCCCAATACCTCACTAGAGTAATCATCATAATGAATATAGCCTGAAGAGTTAGTAAGAAGCAGTGGAATTTGACTATAGAGAACCAGAACATGAACCAAGCAGCAAGTCAAATTGATAACTAATAAATAATATGCAAAACCTAGTCAAAATCAACATTATTGATGATGGTTGTTACCTTTGTGTAACTATACTATAACTAAAAAGTAGAATATTAGCTTTTCTCCATTTTGATAACTACCATGATTTGCTTTACTAAGTTGTGTGGAATTAATTTTACAACAGGTAACATTCCTAATGGAGAGCCTCCCATACTGAGACCAAAACCCTAAAAAAATCACATATTTATCAAATATATATTTATTTAAATAAATATGTTTTTTATACATTCAAATATACAATTCAACTTTCATTTAAATTTAGTATTGTTTAAATAGCTAGATCAATTTATTAGGAGCATTTTCTTATCATGGAAATGGAATTAAAAGCTGTGAAAAGTGGTCTAAAGATGAATTTCATTTTATATGTTAATTTTTATAATAATACAATAATATAAACAATGGAATAAAATATTAACTAGAGTTATTATCTGGATAGAGCACTAAGCAAAGCACATGTTTCCATTTGAAAATGTACCAAGGTTAAAAAAGTCACAAAAATAATATTATTTGTATGTTTATAAAAACATATACTCAGCTATCAACTAAATATATTAACATTCAAGATAGCATTAAATATGAAGCTGTCATCCATGAGCTTTATTAGTGTATAGCACAGTGGGTAAAATCCCACAAAGTGTGCACACACACAATATATAAATTAAATGATTTCAGCCCAAAGTGTAGTGTACTCACATTAAAAATATATTAATTAGTCCATAAAAATAATTTATGCAAAGATTTTAAAACTATAGGATGCAGTGCCATATTAAAAATGATAGAAAATATGTTAGTAGAAATAAAAGTAAATGTAAATCAAAACATAAAAATTCTAGGAGAGAAAATGCATAGCACATGAACCCGAGGTCGATTCCTGGCATGGCTGAAAAATTTATCAATGGAGAAATGTGGGTTTACTCTTTCAGAGTTATGTTTTAACGGCCAGGGACTGGATGTTGTGCCTGTCCTAGTCTTAAGTTAGATTTTAAGACCTATGAAGCTATGACAGGCCTAGCAAGCCAGAGGCGGAAAATATATGGCTTAGATAAAAAAAGTGGCCCAGGCCACAGGCTGGAAACGGCAATGGATGTAAAAAAGATGTTGAAAGGATAAAAATCATGGATAAAAAGGATGAATAGAATTCTATCTCCCTGTAGTAATGGTGGAATACAAAAACTTTTTTTTAGCACTGTGTCTTAAAACCCATATGGGCTATGTGTGGACCGTGTCTTGCGACCCGTTTGCGCTATATGTGCACCGTGTCTTACAGCCCATTTGGGCTATATGTTTATGCACTAATTATGCTAAGCTGTTAGGGAAGAGGATGGTTGATATTTTAGAGGAAGTGTACCTGCATTAACGGGGAGGAGTGGAAAGCTATTTAGGAAAAAACACCTTCAGTACACCCAGCCAAGATTCGAACCCTGATACCCTCATAATCGGCAGTCCAGTCTAAAGAAAAGAGATGCCTTAGCCTATTTTATCTCAGAATTGAGTAGTTTGCAAGAATATATTAAGAATGGTACAACCTGCTACGATGGCCCCATGATCTAACTCATCACTCTTGCAGTAAGCTAGACTGCTGATGAAGGGAAGATTGGGGTTCGAATCCCAGACAGAGTGGTTTTCCACTATCACTCCACACAAATGCAGGTTAACTTTTCTAGATTCAATCTTCCTCATTGCTAACACATTAACGTAATTAGTTCATATGTTATAACTCAAGCAGCTAGTAAAAAGTGATGCTTAACAATAAATACATCTTAGTGTAAAAATGTACTATCTACAGCTTGAATATAATTACTACTTTCACTTATCTATATGATAGGAGGGAGATTTCTTTCTATGAGGTAGTTACAATATCAGCATCAAGTGAACATATTATTATTATTATTAGCACCGCGTCTTACTACCCATTCGGGTTATACGCACTTACGCTAATGTGTAATGGTAGGGTGATAGTGATATGAAATGGAGGACCTACAGTTTAACGTGGAATCCGAACCACGGTGGAGGCCTGGCATTCCACACATTCAAAAGTTGTGATTAATACACGTCCTGTCAGAGGTGAAGGAAGGGTTTGGCATTAAGATGAATCTGTGCTGGGACCGAGGATTGAACCCCGGACCCCCAGCACAGAAGTTCGACACTTTACCTCTAGACCGCCAGGTCACCATCAAGTGAACAGTTGAAGGTCAAATGGGCAGGCAATGAACATAGTTGTTTAAAGCTAAATCTTCACACTCAACCTTCCCGTATTTTGATTAAATGTGCACTCAATTCACCCTGAAAGGTAGCAGCCTTACCTTGGTGGACTTCAATATGGTGCTATCTTATAGTAATAGTGAAACCATGCAAGGTATTTGTGATCTTTCAGGGTAAACAAAGGGTACTTATTGAATCTTCAATTGTAACAACATTATTTTTCAGTCACTTATCACAAGTTTATTTGAAAACTAACATAATTTGTTATTGCTTAAATTTGTTTTTAGTTATTAAAGTATAGTAAGTTATGACATTAAAAACAGATATTATTATATAGTGTGTATATATACCAATCTGGTCATTTAGAAGATTTATTTTATTTTAAATGTCAGTCTTATTTTCATTTCAAGAACACATTGTTTTTAAGCAATAATATTTTTTACATTTTACAAAGTTTGATTTTGTGAATTAAAATGTGTACTTTTTTTTAAAAAGAATGGTGGATGATATTTTTTTATAAAGGAAGATTAGTAACAGTTTTTATTACAAGCTTTTTTAACAAATACTACTTTTAAGAATAATATTTGGGTGAGGCCAAGGTTACTTACAGCCAATTAAGCCAAATCAAAATAAATGTTTTGACTAGAATGCATTTTCTTCAATATATTTTAAATGTTTGACTATTTTTTATCATTTTGCTTTTAGCTTTCAATATTATAGAATAATAATAATAATAATAATAATAATAATAATAATCCTCATCCTCACCCTTATCATCCTCCCCCTCCTCAGCCTCATCTTCACCAACACCAACATCATTATCATTATCATCATTACCATTATCATTATCATCATTACCATTATCATTATCATCATTACCATTATTATTATTATTATTATTATTAATATTATTAATAATATTATTAGCGCCGCATCCCACTACCTGTTAGGGTTACACGCACTTATGCTATTGTGTAATGTTAGGGTGATTGTGAAAGGAAATGGAGGACCTACAGTTTAACTTGGGATCCGAACCACGGTGGAGGCCTGGTATTCTCCACATTCACAAGTTGTGATTAATACACATCTTGTCAGAGGTGAAGGAAGGGTTTGGCAATCAGATAAATTCGTACCGGAACCGAGGATTGAACCCCGCACTCCTAGCACAGAAGTCTGACACCTTACCCCTAGACCACCAGGTTACCTACTATAAATACAATCCTATTAAAATCAATGTATACACTTTTATGAAATACATAACATTCAGTAAAGCATTTTAAGCATTAAATCATTAAATTAATATAAAATGTGTTTTTTATAATACAGTAATGCTACTTTGAAATTCCCATTTAAATAGTTATATATTTTTCAAAGTAATAAAACTAGTAATGTCTCAATTCAAAAGACAGGAATACCAAATAGTGTACATTGCAAACAAAGCAACAAAGCAATAGCCTCATTAGTAGTTTGACCAACAAGAAATATAACCAAGAGATGTGCAAAAAGGACATCTAAAATGTTCCACAGTGTTATTTCACAATTTAAAGATAACCAACTAGGATGTTCACTTAATTCATAGGAATATTTTAGCAGGTCAAGGGACTAATTAATTATATAAAACAAACAATATTACACACAGTGTAAATAAAAATATAATATAGGAAATGTGGTGACACTCCAAAGTGTTACAACAAATTGCAAAAGTGTTACAAGAGGTTAAAATTGTAATAATTAATCAAGAACACTATTGCAAAGTATTGCTAAGCAAAGCATATACGAACAAATAACACCTTTATTATATTTTCAAATTTTAACACATTTTACATATTTTTTGAATATAAAAACCGGATCTTCTAAATTAAGTAATTTTATGCTTAATATATAAAAAATATCTAGAATAGTACTGCAATAATTGGTTATTCAAATCAAGCAAGTTTTCATAATTAAAGCAACCAAATATGAAAGCAATTGGCACTAAATTGATATTTTAAGGAGTTCACCAACCAGCCAAACAAAAATAAAATGTAATTAAATACGACCCTAACCAAGTTTATATTAAAACTTGGTGAATATTTGGTATTACCATATGGGATATCATAATAAACTTTGAAAACAAACAATTTTTAAAAATTAAGTAGAAAAAAACTATGGATGATACCATGAAAGCATTGAAAAGTTTTACAGTGTCTTTAATGTGTATTATACATAGAACCATCTTATATATAGTATTTTCAACAGCTTTAATCTAAACATACAACATGATTTAGGGTAATTTGTAGTTAAATGTTGGATGGTAAAAAAATAGGATGGAATGGTATTTTTTACATTTGAATTTCAGATATAAATAAAACAACCTAATTAGTTGACCCCACATCCTGTTTACTAATATTTCCCTTTTTTTGTTTATTTTTTGAGTATATCTGCTGAAGCTGAGAATCATAGACCAGAATCACTGCATGGAGATTATGAGTAAGCACTTCATGAAGGAGTCTGATGTTTGAAGACTCACTCTGTATGTCTGAGTCGAGCTAGTCGCTGGCTCAGTTCGTCCTGTTCTTGGGACACCTGGGTTGAAGTGCCAACAGTACCCACACCTTGAGGCAGTTCCATGTTCAGCTCCAAGCTACAAATTCAAAATTAACAATTATTATTGAAATTGAGTAGAAGAGTAATATAGAGGAAAGTGATTTTAGATGAATGGTGAGAGGATATTTGGATTAAAATGATGATAAATTTAAGTATAGAATGATGAATTTTTACTGATGCCAATATCAATTTGATTAATTGGTTACAATTTAAATAAAAAAATTACAAGAAAAGTATGTAAATGAGCCATAACATTACAAACGCATCTGAAATGAACACTTTAAAATACTGTACACAAAAAAATAGATTCCAAGTGTGCCTAGTAAATTTTTTTTTTCTTAGTTTTTAGTGTGTTTTTTTCAGTCTGAAAGAAACAAATTCTAGTGAAAATGAGTTACAGCTAAACTTTCAATCTAAAATATGAAATAGTTAGTTATTCCCAGCTAAAGCTCGCCATTAAATAGTATGGTCACTAAGTGGCTTATGAAACAAACACTGTTTAGAGCTACATGAAATACTTTCTTAAAAATGGATAATTATATAATATATAGTTATGATGAATAACTTTACAGCACTCTTCATCAAATAGTTTGAACATGAAATTTATTTATTAAGTTTCAAAAGTTTTAAAAACCAACATACACTTATTTTTATGAAAATGTATGAAGAAAGATTTGGCACATGAAATATGTGAGAACTTATGAGGGAGAATGTGTTGGTAGACACAGCATGATAGCTAAAGTGGGATTTTATTATGTAAAAATAATGTAATAGCGCAACTGTTCATCTACACCAATAGTGCACATTGAATTCGGTCACTGTTAACTCAAGACTAGCACTTCCATTGCCGTGTGGCCATTGCAGGTGTACTGTGGGTGGTTTTCCTAAATGGCTTCACACTCTCTCCACAAAATGTGGGTACACTTAATCTAAATTCAACCTTCCTCATCCATAACCCATTAGTGTAACTAGTACATAGGCGTACAGATTGAATGGGTAATAAGACACAATGCTAAAAAACCATTGTAGTCTAAAAAAGTGTATTTTCCTTTTTTAAAAAAGGCAAGAAAATACTAAAAAATTAGGTTAAAAAAGATGCATTGAAAAAATCATAATGAACACTCTTTTCGCGCAGTCTGAAAAATTATCAGTTGTATTAAATGTGGAAAAACAACTTAAACAGAAGAAGAGAAAGATAATTAATATAGCCTAAATTGTTTGGACTAAAGTTCAACTAAGCAACAACTGAAATTAAAGTTTATAACCTGAACCAGTAGTAAGATGTAGTGCTAAAAAGACACCTTGAATTAAAATTGAAGAACTAGTAAAATGAGTCAATGGAAAAAATAACAAAAGGTGCAGATTGAATAAATAACCTCAAAATTCAAGACATTCACACAAAAGTATGTGTAAAAATTGTTGCAAAATTTGTAGGAAGGAGATTGTGTTGAGTTAATAATAACTAAGAAAGTTAATAACAATTTAATTACAGTCCAATAGCTGAGGTACTACTATGAAACGAAAAATGTCAGGATAATAGGTTAAAGAACCAATTATTGTATAAATTCAAAAGAAAAGTGAAAATTTATGTCTACTAAACAATGACCATAACGATTAAAGAAAATTAGTATTTTGAGCATGTCAGTTATAGTGTGCATAATTCAAATAATATTAGTGATTATTAAGGTTTATATGATTAAACAATGTTACATAATATCAAGTTTACAAGCCAAAAAAATTGTCTCCATTGTCCAAAAATGTATTTAAAAAATGTAGTATGCTTTTAAGAGAGGGCACTTAAATAAGCAAAATAAAATATGTTTGCCAGAATAAATGAATCGAGGACATGGTATAGTGATTTGAAGTATGAAAGGGAAATCTAAGAAATATTCTATAAAAAATATTGGTAAAAAAATATGCAAGGCGATTTTTGTGCTATATTTCCAATGGAAAGTATGATCCAAGAAAAGGTGGCAATGAATGAATACTTAAACAAAACCACTGTTTCACAAGTCAAATATTTGAGCTATTTATTTAGAAAAATAGAGATTAGCAATACAGGATGTACCCATTGGCCTCAATATGGAAATTGTTAAAGATGTGTAAGAGTGCTCATATCATTTAATGAAAGGTATCACAGAAGCAAGAACGAGGATAAGAACAATCCCCAAAATAAACATTGAAATTTAATGGACGAGGATATAGAGGCAGTATAAAACACCCAAACTTTTTAGGCTCAAGATGTATTTCACAGTTATTTCTAATAAAATCATTTGTCCTCGTCCTTCTTGATTACATCAGATGAAAAAGTAATTCTCCCTCCAACCAAGCTACACCTTCATATCCTCCTGCTTTAAATGCTTAGCCCAAGCATAACCACATTGTCTAAGCCTCTAAGCCAGGGGTCGGCAGCCTTTTAGTAGTATTGTGCCCAGGTAATAAAGCAAAGTCGTTCAGCGTGCCAACCAACCCAAGCCCACCAAAATCGTTTATATTTTTATACTGGTTAACTAGTACAACTGTTGAAACATATTTAAGTTGATCTTGTAAAATGTAAATATATATTTCTAAAGCAAGTATATTAAACAACTACCGTTTCTTGAATTTAATATAAATCAGAAAATTTTGAATAATTACAAAAGTTATAAATGCGTTTTGCAAAATTTAAGTTCTGAAGTCACTATTTTGAAATTTTGAAACAAAAAATTGAATCATTGAAACATAAAACATGTACCGTAATTAGAATTATTACTCACATCGATGGTTTTCATTAGAAATTAAGGTTTTATATTATTTTTATTCAAATCACTCAGTGTGCCATTGAAAATTGTTCCGCCTGCGACAAGACAAGACTGCCAAAGGTTGCCGATCCCTGCTCTAAGCCTTTCTCCACTAAATCTCAAACCCAAATCACTGCTTTTCCTCATCTTCAGGACCTATACCTAACAAAAATCCAAAAGAAATCCTATTTATCAAGCACCAGCCAAAATATCCCCTCCATGAAATAATACTGATCTCTACCCCCTAATATGGAATTTCACCACTTTTTTAGCTGTGGGGACCCACCTCGGTGGCGTAGTTGGCTAACGCGCTAGTCGTGTTGAGCTCGACCGCCGAGGACGGGGAGATCGAGGTTCAAATCTCGGTCGGGTGAACTGGGGGTGGTTTTTCCTAAATGGTTTTCCACTCTCCCTCCACGCAAATGCGGTTTCACTTCCTCTAAATCCAACCCCCCAATTCCTAATCCATTAGCGTAATTAGTACTTAAGCGTATAACCTGAACGGGTAGTAAGACACGGTGCTAAATATTATTATTATTATTATCTGTGGGCGATGAGTATGACTGAACAGACCAAATTTGCTCCTAATAATACAACACTGATTAGCTTCAAAAGACTCATTCACGTTGGTTAATGAAAGTTATTTAAACCCCCTTGTGCTTCCGAGACAAAGCTGAACCAAGGCTAAGAAATTAGTACAGTTTAAGTTCTTGTATCGATTTCTTGTTTATTTCTACAGTTTAATTCTAGCTTAAAATGTATTTATTTTTAGGTATCAAATAGGAAAAGTTAACAATGCCCAAAACCACATTTGAGAAACTTTGAACCATAATAAATCTTCAGTTGTATTCCTCTACAAGGATTCAAAACTGAGACTCCTAGGGATCCTCTAAGGTGGTAGGTCATTGATGAAACACAGCTCTTTACAGAGATATGAGCCATATCGTTTTAAACACATTTTGTTGAGAAAGTTAAATTGTTTAGATCTAAGCTTATTAAATTTACAAGGCACTAATGATTCAAATTATAGCTAATGTTATCAGGCACACTTACAAGTACCCGAATGACATGGGGGAAAAAAAGGTTTAAATTCTGGCTGAGTGTGCCAGGAGAAACTTTTTCCAAGTTAAGTCCCATTCACTTCTCAAGTGAATGCTGATGCAGTTCCTTAAAATTCACCATCATTCTGAACTGATAGTGTAAGTTGCAGATAGCTTAAGTTACAATGAATAGCACTAAAAGAAAAATTCAACATATTTACCCTGCTTCATCTGCAACTTGATGCATTAGACTGTCCACCTCATTTAGAGGAACAGTTGTAGTGGTAGTCTGAGACATAGCATTCTCCATGTATGAACTCTGAACATCTAAGTCTTCAAACTGGCTCTCAAACTTGTCCATTAGACTGGAGATCTTTTCAAGATTCATTGATTTCATGGCTGCATCCATTGCCTTAACAACACCTGCCATTGACTGGGTCACCTGTCACCAACAAGTCATATATTGTTTGTGAAGGAAACATTGAAATCAAGTCAAAACCTAATTTAATGGATTTTTACCCTTTCCTTGATCTCAAACTTATTAAGACTGTGTAATATTGATGTTAAATAAATGATAACGTATCTCATAATAATGAGTTAATATGTCACAATATAAGTCTATATTAATCCAAAAGTTATGGAACCAATAACAGCCTTTATATCAATATGGTAATTAATTTGTCTCAAATAATGATGACTTTAATGATGAATATTTCTTTCGAAGAGTAATTTTTTAGTCTTTCCAAATGGCACTTTTATTATAATAAAATATATTAAATATAAATAAATATCACATATCCTGTAATAGTTCAGCATTATAGTATAAAATGAAGATTTTCAATGTGGATAGCTCAAACAGTTAGTAAGTGCAGCGCGGTGGCCAAAATAAACATATTCATAATTGACTTTCAATTGTTTTCTGAACCAAATACAATTAATTTAGCATGGGATGGAAAATTAATACTCTGAATTTCTTTACTTCATTAATTTTCAGAACAACTCAATAGATGTTGTGAAGTCTGTTTTATAATCTTGATGTTCAACATTAACCAATCAATAGCTATGTAATAAATATTGTGATCTGAGTAGGTTAACCACTAGAAGGTTATGGAAAACATTCATAACTTGATCAGCACACAAATGTTTGATGGGAAAATGCCATGTTAAGTTTAAAGAACTGTTAGACTTGATGAGCAATCAAATTACAAGGACGTTTAGCATTACATTGCAACGCTAGATTTAATTTTTTTTATAATATGTCTTACATATAGATTATTATGAAAAAAAGCATTTTAAATAATTATGTTCAATGGCAGCAGTGTAAAGTGTGAACTTCTTTCCTCTTTTAATTTTTAAATCTGCTATATGTTTAACCTTCTTTTGTTCCTACCAAGATTTATTTGACCCTTTTCCATGGAAAAAAAAATCTATAAATGTTAATTTCATGAGGCAGGCATTGCAAAGTCAAGTTTTATATACCATTTCTAAATTATATATAGCCATGATGCATTTATTAAAATAGTAAAAAGCTGCCAAAACTATGGCCTGAGGGCCACATCCAGCTTATTAAACATTTCAGTGTGATAGTTGATATACAACAATTAATGTTGCCGGGGTAATGCACATATTGTTTAGTTGCTAAAATTAAGTTGGCCTACATTAAATACAAATGAAGCAATATTATTAAATGTGAAAATAAATAGTACCACCACAAATACTCCATCTCCTTTTCAAGATAATCATTGCAAGCTAGCTGCAAGACATTTTTCTTCATCTATATTAAGGTGCAAGTGTTTATTTAAGTGAACTGAAGTGATATCTACTAAGAAGCTTTATTGACTTACAAGGGGAGGCCACGACGTTCGGATCACGGATTATCTTTAAACTTTGTACACTTTTAGTAGTCCATTAGGACAACATAATGTGCTAGTAGTAAGGCGTACTACTTAAGCGTTTTTGAGAAAATTGCAAGAGAAGTTTTACGCGTCGAATATGTACCGATGCGTTGCGACAATGAGCACGAGATGACGACAGTCGAGTGGTTAGCGTTCCAGCTCCGTAATCACTGGATAGCTGGATCAAGTCCCGCTCATATCTTTTTTTTCAACACTGGTCATATTCTTTCCTTGATAATACAATTCAAAGGTAATATATTCTGACATATTGTAACTCATTGTATTATTGAATAAAGTTATTCACACTTTATTTATCGATGTTTGACTTGGGCTTTCCAAGCCTGGCCCTCCCCTTATCCTTTCAAACCTGTGTCTGCAGGTCAAAGCGTCCAGGTGCAAAGCAGTTCCGGGTACCTTACCCGATTTCAGGTATGAGGGATTTCGCAAATCACGACAGGCATACATTTTCAGGAAAACTTTATGCGTTTGGTCGTTTACTTGTCGATAATTATAAATATAATATTTGTTGTAGTAATAAAAATTAGTAAACAGCCAAATAACATTGGAAATTCAATAAAAGTTCATGCAAATACACGTATTTTTTCATTATATTACCTTTGAATTGTAATATATATGAAAGAATATGACCAGTGTTGAAAAAAAAAAAAGGATGAGCGCGACTCGATCCAGCTATCCAGTTATTACGGAGTTGGAACGCTAACCACTCGACCGCCACCATCTCGTGCTCATAGTCGCAACGCACCGGTACATATTCGACGCGTAAAACTTCTCTTGCGATTTTCTCGAAAACGCCTAAGTAGTACACCTTACTACTAGCACATTATGTTGTCCTAACGGACTACTAAAACTGTACAAAGTTTAAAGATAATCCGTGATCCGAACGTCGTGGCCTCCCCTTGTTAGTGTAGACCAAGTTGGCACTTAATATTCAAAGTTATATGAATCATGGCTTACAAAATATACCTATAATTGATTCATTTGAATGTAATAAATTCTCCAAAAATAGTGGTATTTAATTAAATGAGTGATAGTCTACATGCAACTTACCATACTTTCAATGTACTCAAATCTTATGGTTGGGAAAACTTTACACATACGTATTGATGCAATTATTATTTTTCTTAAAAAGATGCATTTTACATAAAGGAAAATGTGTTTGACATATTATGTAAATATTTTTAAAAGCCTAATGTAATTTTTATGCAGTACAGGCAATGTGGGCCAGTACTGGTAGTGCAACTCACAATGACTTTGTAAGTTCTTGCAGGGAAAATCCGAGCAGCATCATGTTTACCACGATCAAATACTCGAAAATCCTTAAAACATTATTCACTGTTTCTCATAAACTACTTGGACAATCACAGTAGTATTTTCAGAATTTGTTATAAAAACCTTAAAAGACATGAAAATATTATTAAAATTCTCATATTCCAATTGGTTTGCTTTGAAAAAATTGTTTTTTAATGAAAGAAATATAATGAGGTTTTTATTGCAGACATATTTTCACTCTATGTAAAGATTTTTTTCTAATTGAAATAGACGGGTAGTAAGTCTAAGTGTACGAAATGATCATCATGAACGGAATTTTATTTTGATACAAGACTCATCCCTCTAGCACCAATACTTTTCACAGTTTGATGTGTTTAGTTAAGAGCTCTTCACGCGCATCAGGTTTTCGATAAACTGAATATTGTCAGATAGACCGGTCCGTCATTCTGTTCAGTCACTGAATGATGATTGTGCTTGAAGGGAGGTTGGACATTATAATAGTGATTTTGTCTGTCATTCTGTTCAGTCACTGAATGATGATTGTGCTTGAAGGGAGGTTGGACATTATAATAGTGATTTAATAATTGAATTAATAATAAAGAGTTGGTTTGTCTAATATAACACACTACATCTCTTTCAACTTTTTTAATTCAGGATATTTAATGTGCACTTTCTGAACACACCTATTATGTCCGCACACGACTTATAAAATAAATTAATATAGTAGTATGACATTCTCAACATCCAATTCCTAGGCTGACAATTCACCAAAGATTAATATATAGTATGTCGGGAATCAAACCCAGGACCCTTAACACAAAAGGTAGACGTATTAATAACCAGGCTGAATTATTGTCAGACAAAGGGGACAACAATTATAAATTTGAGATTTATCTATTCACTAATTTACAATAAATGTAGAATATATTATAAATAGAGTGCACAACCAAAAGTGATTTAAAGTATTTAACATAATAATAATTTTTGTAAATCTAGTAATAGTAAGGCTAGTAATAGTAGATCAGGAAAAGTAAATGTAGGATCACCCCGCAAGAACTTAAAAATGTGGTTGTCATGCACGCTCGTGTTATGAATTCAAATATTGTCTGCACTTTGCATGGTTCCTATATTTAATTATAAATTCATACAAATATATAGTTGAGAGTGTCTGGCATTGGTGGGCAGCTATTTGTCTAATAAACATGAGACATACTGGTATGTAAAGTGTCTTTTTGATTAATTGTTAGAAATCGAGATATTAAGTTTTAGCAAGAAGATTTTTTTATGATCACATTAAAAAAAATTAAAAACATGAGTTAAAGCAAAAAAAATGATGATAATCTTATGTCACAAAGATATTATAAAATATACCTTTCAAATATAATTTAAATTAATCATGCATTAATGTGATTAACTTGACCATTTTATTCCAACTTCTTAAGCATATTTTAAAGTTTGCTTTGAATACATTATGGAATAAGCCCTGAATGGTTATTTGAAGCTCGACTTTTGTTAATCAACAGTTCTTGAAAGTACAAAGTGAAAGAAATTTTTTTAATACTATTTCATACCAAAAAGAGTCACATACTCCACTTTTTGCTTGTATGAAGTTTTCCTCTTACTTACTCTTTATATACGGTTGTAAGAATACTACAATCAAATTGAGAATTTGCATAGAAGTAAATCAATAGTTTAGCCATGTATTGGATGCATGCATTGGTTCTAATACATCAAGTCCTAAATCCGGTAAATGTGTAGTGATATATAAAAATATTGAATACTGCGGGAATAAACAACAAACAAAGAAAAAGACAGCAATGGTCTGATTTACAGTGAGGGGATTTCAATACTGTTGTACACTAGACGCTGACCAATTATAATAAATAAAAATACTAAAACGGTACAAAGAGAGTCAATTTTATAGATACGCTAATAGGCACACTTTGTTTATTTGTCAGTCATCTACTGTGTGACATTTAATTAGCTATAAAAGGTCTCAACTGTACTAATTTTACACATTTTTGAAAAAGTTCCCATGCATTTGACCTTAAGCTTGTGCTAATCATAGCTAAAGGTGCATGTTTGTGCTGAAAAGATGATGGTTATTATTATTATTGTCGGCATTGTCGTCGTCGTTGTTATTATTATTATTATTAATATTATTATTATCATCATTATCATCATCATCATCATCATCATCATCATCATCATCACCGCGTCTTACTACCCGTTCGGGTTACACACACTTACGCTAATGTGTAATGGTAGGGTGATTGTGAGATGAAATGGAGGACCTAAAGTTTAACGTGGGATCCGAACCACGGTAGAGGCCTGGCATTCCTCACATTCACAAGTTGTGATTAATACACGTCTTTTCAGAGGTGAAGGAAGGGTTTGGCAATCAGATAATTCTGTGCTAGGACCAAGGATTGAACCCTAGACCTCCAGCACAGAAGTCCGACACCTTACCCCTAGACCACCAAGTCACCCTGCTGAAAAGGGAAACTAAACATATAGTTCATGTGAGAAGAAACATTCCAGTGATTGTTTCAATGTGAACCCTAAAGGATCTTCAGTTAACAAGATGAAAAGTTAAATATGTATTTAAGCTAGTATTTTAAGGAGCACTGCACCCTTTATTTGATTAAAATGGGTTAAAGAGAGACTGATTTCAGACCTAGATCAAGGAGCATTTTTTTTAATGCTGCATTTTAATCAAATAGTTCATAATTTGCAAATAAATTATTAGTTATTACTAAATATAATGGCCTTCATAGTTGACATAGGACATGCAGATTGAGAGTTCAAGAACACAATAAAAACACTTAATTTAATGATGAGTTATCTTAACAGAAGAATTAAAGTTTTAAAATAAATTGGCATATTGCTAACTAATTCGACAAATGAATGAATAGAACAGATCAGCTTGGGGGCCCTCCAGAAGGGTTGATATTGTCAAGCTTGAGAAGGTGAAAATGTTGGCATCTATGTTATATGAAACTGAGAAAGAAAATGTACTATATAATTTGAGTATGTCAAATAGATGATGGATGATGGGTTTTGCCAATAAAAAAGTAACAAACTCATCATGAATTTATTTTGGAGCAAGTTATATACATGCATAAATCAAACCAGTATCTTAGTAAATTGATACCCAAATCCCGAAGTTTGCATCAGCATGAAAAATGTATGACTCTCATGTCCTTTTAGTGTTAAGAAATTCATAGTGTATCACAAAACATGAAGAAGCAACAATCATTTTGGTATATATTGTGTACTTGTCCAGGGCGTTAAACTATGATTATATATATTTATTGGGGATAGCATGTAATTAAAATGTGTGTTTTCAGCACCAGGCCCAGTATTGTAAATACACTCACAACAACAGCATGGCAAATAATTTGGTTAAATAAAAGGAAAATTGAAGATGATGTACTGTAAGTGGGCAGCAATGAAACAAAATGATTTGGCTTTATAGGATGATGGAAAAGGATGTTCTGTCAGTGAGGAATGATGGAAAAGGATGTTCTGTTAGTGAAGGATGATGGAAAAAGAGGTTCTGTCAGTGAGGGATGATGGAAAAGGATGTTCTGTCAGTGAGGGATGATGGAAAAGTATGTTCTGTCAGTGAGGGATGATGGAAAAGTATGTTCTGTCAGTGAGGGATGATGTAAAAGGATGTTCTTTCAGTAAGAGATGGAAAAGGATGTTCTGTCAGTGAAGGATAATGGAAAAGGAGGTTCTGTTAGTGAAGGATGATGGAAAAGGATGTTCTGTTAGTGAAGGATGATGGAAAAGGATGTTCTGTTAGTGAAGGATGATGGAAAAGGATGTTCTGTTAGTGAATAATGATGGAAAAGGATGCTTTATTAGTGAAGGATGATGGAAAAGGATGTTCTGTAAGAGGGAGGATGGAAAATAATATTTTGCCAATGAGGGATGATGGAAAATAATGGTTTGTCCATGTGGAATTAGGGACAAAATGCGTCCTGTCAGTATACAATGATGGAAAAGTATGTCTTGTCAGTGTATGATGATGGAAAAGTACGTCCTGTCAGTGTGAGATGATGGAAAAGCATTTCATGTCAGTATGAGACTATGGTAAAGTATGACCTGTCAGTATATGATGATGGAAAAGTATGTCCTGCCAGTATATGATGATGGAAAAGTATGTCCTGTCAGTATATGATGATGGAAAAGTATGTCCTGTCAGTATATGATGATGGTTAAGTATGTCCTGTCAGTATATGATGATGGTTGGGAGCAGGCAAAGTGATATACAACAAAGTGGCCGACACAAGAGGACAAAGTGGTAGACAGCCAACTGCTAGACACGAAGAAACGACGTGGACCAAGTGATCGACACGAGCTGGACCATGTCACGAGCTGGACCATGTGATAGACAGCCAACCGGTAGACAAAATGTAAACAATTATTTGGAAGGCTGGGTGGGTCAAGTGGCCGACACAACTCTTGGACCAACTGCTAGACAAGCTCATGTATAGGAGTACAAAGTGATAGACAACCAAGCGGCCGACACGAGAGGACCAACTGCTCGACAAACTTTGATATGATCCAGTTAAGAGTGGGCTAAGTGACAGAACAGTTAATTCAATACACGATTGTCCTTGTTTACACTCAAATAATATTTTCCCCCAACCCATCAGCTTAACCTCACACTTCTTGACATATTTTTGTAGGGTTTGCTAAAGTAAAAATGTGGGTGAGAATAACTCGAACGGGTAACGAGTAAAAGAAAATCACAAATTGAACAGTCGCAATTAATTCTGCAACGCTGACTGCAACATTAAAGAACAGTGAGCGCTGGTCTACACGTATGAACTATCTTATTTTTATATTAATAGATTAGAGGTGGGGAGGGTATAATTTAGAGAAAATATACCCCGCTTTTTCATTAAGAAAGAGTTGAAAGCCATTGAGTAAAAGTTCCTTAGTGGCCTTTATTAAAACTTGAAATTTGACAACACTTTTAAAATAGTATTTATAATTAGTAACCAGCAATAAGCGACAGTAAAAATGATTTTTATTGTTTTTCAAAGAGATAATTTTAATATCTTAGCCTGTATATTTAGTGCTACATATTTTTAATTTTTAGCACCGCGTTATACCTACTAGAGAGTTACTACCCGTTCGGGTTATACGCCTATATACTAACTATGCTAATGTGTTTATAGATGAGTAAGGTTTAATTTAGAGGAAATGCACTCGATTTTTCGTGGAGTGAGAGTGGAAAACCATTTATGAAAATCAACCTTCAGTCCACCCAACTGGGATTGAACCCCGATGAATGGTTTCAACGTTTAAGGTGTCGGGTGGAGAATGATGCATAGTTATTTCGTACCGTTTCAAACCGTTTCAGAATACTTTGAGCGATGTGTGGTAAGCAGGAAGGACATACCGTTTAAGGTACAAGATCTAAGCCGTCAGCCATCAAAGAGCGGGTGGTAAGATGATGGATACATCGTTTAAGGTACAAGATCTAAGCTGTCAGGTTTTAAGGACCGGCTGGTAAGCGGGGTGGGTGGTAAGAGAATGGATTGGAGCTGTATGGGATCAACACGGTCATGATCGAGCCAGACTACCTCTTGCTCAGGATGGATACAGGAAATCGTATGGCTGAAAGGAGGTAAGAGTACAGGATGGGGACTGGAAGTTGAGCAGATCAAGGCTGGGGTAGGTGACTGGGAGGAGGGGAGAGGAGCGATTGGCGGGAATGGTAAGAGAAGGGGATGAAGGCTGGGAGGATAATACGGGATGGAGGCTGGAATCTAGACTTAAGGGAGGAAGGGGGGCTTCAAGGGGCAGAACGACAAATACAGGGATATAAGGTATGTTTGTGTAATTGAAAGCCTGTTAAGGTTAGGTTAGGTTAGGTTAGGTTAGAGGATAAAGTGATTCACCCCATTCAATGTGGTGGATCAATGTTAACCTTATAGGAGAAAGTGGTTCAGAACTGTCATTTCAACCACTACTACTATGTTTATAACGTTGTTAGTTTTGAAATAACTTGTCTGTTACTTGAGCCACTCTTAACTGGATTTATCTCGATGTTTGTCGAGCAATTGGTCCTCTCGTGTCGGCCGCTTGGCTGTCTATCACATGGTCCAGCTCGTGTCGATCACTTGGTCCATGTCGTTTCTGCGTGTCTAGCAGTTGGTCTGTTAACAGGTTTGTTCTCTCGTGTCAACCGCTTGGTTGTCTATCACTTTGTACTCTTATACATGAGCTTGTCTAGCAGTTGGTCCAAGTCGTGTTGGCCACTTGACCCACCCAGCCTTCCAAGTAATTTTTTTGTAGCTTGTCGAGCAGTTTGTTGTCTAGCAGTTTGTATGGTGCCGTTTAATATTTATTTTAGATAGTAATTACTTATTTTTTTATATCTTATAAAAAGTAATCACTTTTTTAGAATCATACTTGGACTTGGATGGTACTAGCTAAAGAGACGGAAAGCCAGCGAGCCGAGAATCCTCACGACCTGTCGGTGTTCGCAGCGCAGTTCGGCGTACTGTTCTCTGTGCCTGTTCGGTTCACCATTCAGCTCTCAAGTGTATACGTGGCCTTATATAGGATTCTGTCTGAAAACTTACCTTTAGCTCACGTTCTGTGGAAAAATGTTGGCCTCAAAAGGATGGCCTTGACATATGCTCTTCTCTTTATATGACGAGAAATCAGAGGACCTTCCCTTAAATACCTAGTTGATTTAATTAACATTGCTACAAACACATACATATAAAATTGAATTGAATGAACGTAAATAATCAATATATCATCATTCACCCGTCACCACACTATATCATTTTACAACTGAACAAATGGTCGAATTTTCAAGTGTTGAGAATAGAGTTGCAATTCTCAGAAATCAGCCGCATAATAAGGGGAGAAATGGGAAAATACTCAAAAGAGGAGTAGAAATGAACATTTAATAGTTTGGGTACCATCAATATATGATTTCTACTTGGCTGCATAGTTCTAAGAAATCGGCCGCACAGCGGAATAAGAAGGGTGAAAAGAGGGGAAATTACTAATGAGCATAGTTTAGCTCCCATCAAAACAAGAGTTCTAATCAAGTACTACGTCCATAAAATTATTGAGAAGAGAATACGGCAAAAAAATGTGTAAACCACGATGGGTCAACTGATACAAAAGTGATATTCAACTAAAGCAAAATATCAATTTGTATTTTTTTAACCATTAAAATGGTGTCCCCCTCAAATTTGGCGTCCAGGGCACAAGCCCCTACTGCCTCACCCTAGTTACGCCTCTAAGAAAAGTCTATCAAAATGACTTCAGAAAAAGGTAAAAGTTTTTCTACGCACTGGGTTGCTTTTGATGAACTCTTTTAATGTGGTCTAAGATCCAAGATGTCTAGAACAGCCTGATGTGCGTTAAGTACTCCAGATTCATTAAGACATTGAGGGAGAGGGGGGTGGCACTGCCCCTCGCCGACAACATTTGGGGGGCTCAGACCCCCCTAGCCCCATGGAGTCGGCGCCAGTGCTTGCTTACTCCCTTCGCTTCAACAACATTCATACACCCAGTCATACATGCTCTTTTATTTTTAAAACTCTTAAAGTTTCTATTTTTCACACATTCATCTATAAGATTTAGCCACATCTTAGATAATCTACTCCTTCCTTTTAAACCATACACCTCACCTTCATATATTTGCTTCGTCACTCGATCCATACTCATTCTCTCAACATTCCCAAACCAACGTAAAACACTTCTTTCACATTGACCTATTGGATTCCCTTTCAAACCGCACTCCTTCAGAACCCATTCATTACTTACTTTGTCCATACGAGCTTTTCCGCATATATTTCTTAAATATCTTATTCCAACCACATTCACTTTGCTCTTGTGTTTCTCCTGACGAAACCACTCTTCACATCCATAAAACAACTTATACTTTTGAAGGGTACCTACAGATTACACAACTCCTTACCCGGGTCCTTAAAATTTTTTGGCACGTTATATTTATTTAAAAAGCAACTTAAAATCCATCTAATCGAGTCTTTGCAAACGTGAAAATCTCATACCAGCCCAACTTATTGAACCCTTATCCTGGATCAAACAACAACATTATATTATTCTCAACATTATCTATTTTATATATGTATGCGTGTTAATGCTAAGGTTATTATAGTAATACCATGCTAGACTAGTTGAAAATGTTAAAAGAAGAGCATGAAAATGTTCCAGATGTAAAAAAACACTATTTTCATAGACTATTGCAAAAAGAAAAGCATGAATAATTGTTTGGATACTAAAAAAATGCTGCTATTACTATAATTTTTTTAAAATTATTATGTACATAATTGATGTAAGCCTGCGCCATATGCTAATATCTGCAATATAATCCTATGTTCTTATAAGATCTCCATTCAGGGCTTTGCTCAAGGAGATTAATTGTAATTCTTATGTATTTAACTTTAATAATAATAATAATAATAATAATAATAATAATAATAATAATAATAATAATAATAATAATAATAATTCACAATAACCATTAAAAAATCTGCGTTTACACACTTTTATATACTGCCATCTTTCCTCTTTCAATACTACTTCGTTCTTTGCAATAGTCCACATAGTAGATTGACTAATAATGAGAAAGGTGGATTGTGCACTGCAACTATTTACAAAGGACGCAAGAATGAAGAATAGGCAAGTAAAAAGGAAGATTAGTGGAAAAAACTAGAACAAGAAGATCCTGGTGATCCTGAGTACCGTATGGTACAGAAATGCATTGAAAAGTAAATATTGCATAAACACATTCATTTTTTGTGATAAAAATAATTTTAATTTGTACTTTATACTAAAATTGGGTTTCAAGATTTTTTTCTAATTAAGGTAAAAATCTCACAGCCTTTATATAAGATATTATATTGATTTATTTCACATGTTTTCTTTTATGTTTTTGTGTGTATTGTATAACAATTACAATTCTTAAATTTTGAGTAGAAAAAAATGCATTTTTTACATAAAAAAAGTGTAGGAATCCTTATAAAAAATTAAAAGCTATAAAAATATAAATTAGTATTCCATGTATATTATATTAATTTTTGAACTATTGTGTGTTATTTATCTCAAGTTTTTGTGATGGATAGTCATTGATAAAAGTTTACCTAGACATTGTCATTTTAACATAGATGAGAAAGGTAATACTCTATTTATTTAACTTTCACATTATATTGAGGTATAGCGTATATTCATACACATTAGCGAACTATGTCAAATTCTCACATTGCCTTGAATGTGAGTAAGAGAGAAGGCGATACCTGAAAGTGTATTTTTTTCTTTCACAAGGTTTGCGCGAAAACTTCAGCCTTAGGTGTCCATCCAGTTTTTTATAAAGATAAATGATTTGGTTATCTTAAAAATAACTTTACTCGTGGATTTGCGCTATCTATGAGACATTTTTTTTTTTAACTATATTTGAATCGGTGAGTGGAAAAAGGATAACCTTCCATAAATCTGATAAATTAAACTGAGATAGCCATATTGTAGGTTTTTTTTATAAGCAAATGAATAAAAAAAAGTGAATATTTTGGTCTCGTATCATGCTTAAAATCGGCCCTGAAGTTTCGTTGAGTGAAAAAAGAATAAGATTCCTGG
Source organism: Timema bartmani (assembly GCA_902151455.1). Lineage (NCBI taxonomy): Eukaryota > Metazoa > Arthropoda > Insecta > Phasmatodea > Timematidae > Timema > Timema bartmani. The sequence continues at coordinate 46,364 of CABFWB010003824.1, read as the reverse complement.
AATGTTAACCTTATTTTACTAAACAGTGAGCTTGTGAAACTAATATTAATAACATTGGACCATTCATTTTCACTGTCGTTGCACGTGTGACGTGGTAGAAAGACGTTTTCAAAGCTGGACTAAACTAATTAAATGTGAAATACTGAAAACAAGTCCTTTATTTGTTTTTGCAACACACAAAATAAAATGCAAGTAAAACTATAATAACATGTTTCCAACACCATGTAAATCCTACGTTTTGTTATTGTAAATAAAATGTTATTTAGTAGCGGCTCTTGATCAAATATTAAAGTTTATGAAACTATGAGAGCAGAGGACTAGAGACTAGAATAACCTAGATAAGGAACGCAGAAACGCAACGAGGTTACTCTACTAGAAACCACTATTGACCGCATCTGTGGGATATTTTAGAACTATATCTGCACTCTTACGCTACCTATGATTCCATATAGAACTATACTCGTGTGTTAGTTTAATTTATTTTTCTAATGTTGCTTAAAATCGGTTAATTTATTTTGGATGTGAAGCTTTTCAGTCTTATGAGTGTTGAGTATTGAGTAGAGATATTTTTAAAATATTAATTCTCTTTCAGTCACATTTTTAGATTTTAAAAAGGTGGCTAGTTGAGCATATAATTATATAAGCTATTATTTAGTGAGTTACCAAAAATGGTTGCCAAAGTTTCTGGACTGGAGGAGAGCAACACTTCCGCTCCACGTGAAAGAATATGCATTGATCTCTATAATATAACTGGATGGACATACGCATATACATTGCCAAGGACCAAAGCGTGACGCTCAAGTTTATCATCTGCTACATTGTGGGGGGACAGATTTAACGGTTTCTTTCAATGTTCTTATGCGAAAATATGTCTCTGATGAAAAAAAAGTGTTATTGTTGAAAAAGTGAAGTATTATACCACACTTTCCTGAAGAAACATTTACATTAAAGAACATATAATTCAGTTTTACAGATAATACTTTACAAATACGAATAAAATCTTAAATATATTTAAATATGTAGTTATAGTCCATGTTCTTTACAGTCTGCCAAGACTACACTTGTATTTAAAGTTGGTTATTAGCTTGTATATTGGTTTCGAAAACCATATTATATTGAAAGTTCGATAAATATAATGAATAAGATATCTTAAAACTTGATTAAATTTGTTTGAAAGACAAACTTTGTGCTATTGCCATAGATTCAAACTATCACTTAGGTTATAAGTTTGTATAAAGTATTATTAAATTACAATTTAAAAAAAAATTGGGTCATATTTTGTATATTGTTTTCAGAAACCATATTATGTTGAAAGTTCTATAACTATAATGAAACAAGTTAGATAAAAACTGTATTACTTTAATTTTGATTGTATACTTTGTGTAGAAGTCTTACGTTCAAATGATAAATTAGGTCTTAGGATTTTAGGAATTACAGTAGTTTCTAAACCCTGATTTTAGTAATAATCCCAATCTGTAAGCCTTTATTTCGTACCAGAAAAATATCATGTACCGGTATATAATATTTTGGTAGGATAGACGGCCATTTAAAACGGAAGTAGAAATTTCCTTCTGGAAGTTCTTTTATCCTAACTAAATACAACTATAGGGTAGGATTCTGGTACGAGATAAAGCATTACAAGCTAGCTTCCTTAAAAATCATCGTATATATTAGGGTATATAAAATTATTTACAAAAACAAACCAGTTTCAAACTTTGTTATGAGCTTCAAAGCTTCAAAGCTTCAAAACTTCAAAACATATTATTTTATTTAACTAATCACATATTGATGTATCTCATATATTCAATCGAATTAATGAACGATGTCAAAATGCCACTTTGCCTTTTATGGATATAAGAGAGAAAGAGATCCCCGAATATTTTAACTATTACACAATAGAATGCAGATGACAAATCGAAAATTTCAGACACAGAAGTCCATCCAGTTATATTATATAAATCAATGAGAATATGATACAACAAATTTAACACATATTTTTCATATCTCCTTGTTATTATTTTAATTCGAGTGGAGAACATAAAAGCAGTCAAATTAGGAAATTCATTCATCAATACATCCAATGATAAATCAGCAATCCACAAACTTAACACTGAGTTTTTAGTAATGTTATTGATATTTGCTCTATGGCTTGGTCAACATATTATAATAAGCGGCTTAAGCTCTTGCAATTTCCATGATTGGAAATTGATGATTACAATATTAAAAAATGTGTTATAAAATTGAAATCAAAGGTAATGTTACTGATATTTAATATCTTTGGTAAAGGTACGTTGACACGGTGCGAGTGTACTGGAACGAGTCATCTCGCTCCTAGTGAACTCGGATCTGAGTTTTGTTGACACAGCCATTTTATTCGCATGAATTTATTAAGGTTGTTTCACACTATGGGGAAGCTCACGCTCCACTCACACAGTAATCAGGCTACGCTCAAATAGTATACAATGTGAATCAAATGGGAGTGCTTGCACTATAAGGAATGCCACGCTCACGCGCACCCATAATGACCACTATGATCCTTGTCGAGAATATTTTGAGCACGGTATTTTGATCGTAGTCCGAATGCGTATTAACATTCCCTAACCCAGCACAGAGCACCACGCATTTAGAGCGATATGATTGGTCCCTACACCTCACCGTCTCTCTCTCGCTTTCCCCTACGCGCCGCCTTTCTCCTATCACGCGCTCTGTCACATTACAACCATTTTAATATATTCATACATCAATTGATGTTATCTGCAGTTGTTCTTTTGATAGATATTATCAATATCTATAATAGTAAAATGTTATCACTGTAGACCGCAAAGAAATATGTTTGAATTTTCTCTACCGTTCTTCCAACCAAAATTAGCGTGTATGTATAGTTATTATGTATATAATTTATATATCCGTCGTCGCATACATCTAAATTGTATATATATTATAGTAAAGACTATATATGCATTATGGTATATATTTAGATCTTTAGTGGAAATACTATAGTACCGGTAACTTTACAAACTCGTCACATTCAGCACATTCATAGTAGTAGCATATTTATTAGGGAACATAAAGGGAACACATTAATCATGTTCCCTTTCTGTGCTATAATAAATATGCTACTATGAATGTGCTGATTGTGATGAGTTTGTAAAGTCACCGGTGATTCTACAAATCCACTGGTTCACTTGAGGAATGTAAAAAATATATTTACTATTTCACATACTCACCGAACATTTTACGAAACTACCATCAACCCTCAGTGAATGTTAATAAGTCACGTCAAGATTAGGTTTGGTTAGGTTAGTTTAGGCAAGTTAGGTTCGTTTATATAATCTTAGACGAGTTTATCTTAGCTTAGGTTAGGTTAGGTTAGTTTGGATTTATGTTCTATATTTTTATTCAGATAAACAAGCTAGGCCGTAGTTCGAGGGGAATTGGGAAATCAACCCCCCTCCAAAATTTTATGAACCAAAAATTTATGGCTTTATTTATGGTTCAAACAATATCAAAATTAAGGTTAAAGTACAAATCAGGAGGCTGTGTTACCATAAAAAGCACTTCAGAGAGCTTCTAGAGGTGTTTTAACATTCAGAATTTTTTCTTACCTTCGGCAGTTATGATGTTATGTTGCCATAAAAAAACACTTCGGGTAGCTTCTAGAGGTGTTTAATATTTAGAATTTGCCCAAGCCTTCGGCAGTTAGGGGGCTATGTTGCCATAAAAAACACTTCAGATAGCTTCTAGAACTGTTTAGAATTTAGAATTTTTTCTAGCCTCCGGCAATTGGGGGATGGGCCCACCAAACTCCCCGAAAATTATTGGCTGGCTACGGTCTTATACACAAGATATTTTTAAAAAAATCACCGGTAAGTGTAGATAATACAGTTCATATTTCATACTTTCACCAAACTGCATTGGGAAATTAATAAAATCATTGGTAAATTTAGATAAATCCTATAATTTGTTAAATAAACCATCGCTTTCGGTGATTCTATATATTCACTGGTTATTTTACAAAATAATGAATTAAGCACATTCACAGTAACATATATATTTTATAGCACCGCGTTTTACTATCCGTTCGGGTTATACGCCTATGCACTAATTATGCTAATGGGTTAGGGATAATGCAGGTGCTATTTAGAGGAAGTGCACTCAAATTTGTGTGGAGAGAGTGGGAGAAACCATTTAGAAAAAACCACTATCAGTGCACCCTACCGGGATTTAACCCCGATCTCCCCATCTTCGGCAGTCTTGTTTAACACGAGACTAGCGCATTATACCGTGCAACCTGTATTATAATATTGTCTTACTATAATTATATCTTCAGAATTAATTAATGGGAGGAACTCTTCTAATGAAATGAATGTATTCTAAATAATTTGCATGACTACTTATAATGTTTGAACCTTTTTAAAGTATATTTAAATGTGCTTTTATTATTTTGTAACTATTTTTTACGTTTGAACCTTTCCTTAAAGTGTATTTAAATGTTTTTTAATTATTATTTTATAATTACCTGTTATGTTTGAACCTCTTCTTGAAGTTTATTTAAATTTTTTTTATTATTTTGTAACTATCTATTATATTTGAGTATTTAAATGTTTTTAAAAATTATTTTTTAACTATTTATTATGTTTGAAATGTCTCCTAAAGTGTATTTAAATTGTTATTTTTTTATTTTTTGTAACTACTTATTATGTTTGAAACTTTTCTTATTGTGTATTTAAAGGCTTTTTGAAATTATTTTGTAACTGCTTATAATGTTTGAACCTAATTTGCGTAGCTACATATAGTATTTAAACTTTCCTTTAAAATATTGTATATTGTTGTTTAAGCCTTTCTTTGAATTGATTATATGGTATTTAATTATTTTATTTTAATAATACATTTTAATAATAAATATAGTAGATCATGACATGTCATCATCTTAGTAATAAATTACTCTGAGTGACCATAGATGTATTTTATTTGCGTTCTCTCTTTCACCTGAAATCCTCGCCTCATAGTACATTTCTGAAATTGAGTATTTTCTAGTATATATGTTTCGCTGGAAAAAGTAATTTATCCAACTTCAATGTAAGCGAAGCCGACGGCAAACTCCTGGTTACTATATTGTGTGCAGCAACACTTATGCCTTTAGTGTGAAACATGCTGAAGGACTAAACATCGTGAAAAGTGTTTGAGCCGGTGATGTTATTGTGGCTGAAATTCTTATAGAAGTGTTGCTAACTTTACTACAGGAAAAGAAAGTCGTAATCATTGAATCTGGGTACCCAGCTATTTAGGTGCTAAGTGTTTCGTGTGCCACTGTGTGTTAGTTGAAGGACATAATAATAATTAACTTTAGACTTGCATATTTATTATATTAACGACTTATCTCATAACCATATTGTTTCACACACAGATGATAATTATTCACTACAGATCACATTATATTTTTTACACCTGATTGGTGGCTTTGGTGTTATCAACCCAACATACATTAACTTCCCTGGTACAGTATTTATAACACCTCCCCCTTATCGGTATCTTTTTGGTTTTACAATGCACCGTCCACTTCTTGTTACTACGCATTTAGCATTACCATTTACATAATTTGTGTTATCAATAGGTGTATTTCTCCTGTCTTCATTCACAGCTGCGTTATCCACAACAGGTTCATCTGCATTATGATGGAGTTCATAATAAGTTGTATTGCTAGCCTCATTCAAAGTGTCATTAGAGCCATCTGTTGTATTTTGTAATTCACCCTGGTAATCAGTATGAAACTCCTGAGTTAGTCAATGCTGATGTTTAGACTACCTCAGATGTCTCGTATTTTGACGCAATACATTTCCCCGCTCGTCATTATATGTATGAGCGAGGAGCCTCGTGTTTATGCAAAATCAGGGCTGGCTCCCATATTTTACCTTTTTGTACAACAACTGTTTGGCCGTCTTTGAAATCAACAGGCTTACGAGGAGCTCTTTCGTCATAATGTGTTTTCACTTTGCGTTGTTTAGCAAAAAGTTGTTCACTCACATCAGGTGCTGCCTTGGGGAGTAGATTTGCGGTGGAAACTGGTATACATGCTCTTACAAGACAATTCATTAACAGTTGAGATGGTGAAAATTCTAGTCCTGAGAGAGGTGTGTTGCGATATTCTAGAAGAGCCAGCCAGTATTCCTTTCCTTCTTCCTTACTCTTTTTGAGAATTCGCTTACTTATATCAACTCCCTTTTTATCTAATCCATTAGACTGTGGATAATGAGGGCTTGATGCTCTGAATTCAAAATCATAGTCCTGAGTCCTGGGAAAAAGTACGACATTCATATGAATTAAATGGTATGCTATCTGCTATTATCACCCTGGGAATTCCATGTGTGCTAAAAATTATTTTGAGAATATTTATTATGTCACAAGATTGTTTAGTTGGCAATGGTACTACCTCCAGACACTTAGAAAAATAGTCAACCACAATAAGATAAGACCGACCCTCAAATTCAAGAACATCAGCACCAAGTTTTTCAAATGGTAGTTTAGGCACAGGGTGGGGGATAAGTGGCTCTCTTTTATTAGATACACGGAATTTTTCACACACCCTACTATCATTTACATGGTTTTCTACGTAACTAAACATACCAGCCCAGAAAAATAACTTTCTAGCTCTGGCTTTAGTCTTTTCCCCACCGAAGTGACCCTCATGAAGTAATGTAAGCATTATATTCCTTAGTTTACTTGGCACAACACTTCTGTCATTTAAGAACAAAAGTCCATCTTCCACATGAAGATCACTTTGCAGGGGCACAAAAAGGCGACATTGATCTGGAACATGGTCACGTCTTTGAGGCCAACCTGCTTGCATAAAGTTCATGACAATATTAAGCACAGGATCTGCTAGAGTTTCTGTTCTAAATTCTGTGTTACGGGCCTCATTCATCGGAATGTGCTTACTTACACTGTATAATATTTCACTAAGTCCAGGGTCATCAGGAACTGCACCAGGTACGTATGATCGTAACAGCAGATCTGCAATATACATTGTTTTTCCGGGTATATACTGAACATTGAGATTATACTTCAGGAGCCTAAGCTTCAGTCTTTGAAGGAAAATAGACAATATTTTACCTACATTCTTATCCATGATAGCCACGATAGGTTTATGATCTGTCAAGACTTTTACAGAGTGGCCATATATATAAAAGTTGAATTTACTTGCAGCATATACTATTGCCAACATATCTTTTTCCACCTGAGCCCAGCCCTTTTCAGTATATGTTAGACTGCGTGAAACATATGCAACTGGCTGCTCATTTTGAAGAAGACAACATCCCAGGCCATCTTGTGAGGCATCACATTGTATTATCAGTGGCTTGGATGCATCAAAGTTTGAAATAACTGGAGCAGTACTGATCACAGATTTGAGAGTTTTGACACAATCGGAGTGAATTTATAGCCACTGCTATGTTACATCTGCCTTCAGTAGCTCTCTTAGGGGAGCTGTCAGTGTTGACATTTGAGGTATGAATTGTCTCAAGTAATTGACCATTCATAAAAACTTCTGCAACTCTTTTTTATTTCTAGGATCTGTTAGGCATGCGATAGCTAAAACTCGCTTTGGATCAGGCCTAATTTTGTTTGCAAAAAACACGTGGCCCAAAAATCGAACCTCTGAGGTCTTGTATTGGAGCTTGTTAGGATTAAATTTAACATTTACAATTTTTGCACGTTCAATAAGTTGAGACACAATCTTGTCGTGTTCTTTCACTGATTCTGCAGCCACCAGAAGATCATCAAAGTATATCACAATACCCTTAATGTCTCCAAAGAACTATTCATTCCATTCCTGAAACTTCTCCGGAGCACAACTCACCCCAAAAGGCAGTCTTAGAAACTTATAGCAGCCCCATGGAGGGGAGAATGCACAGAGATCACTAGAGTCTTCGTCAAGCTCTAGCTGCCAGAATCCATCTTTAAGACCAAAAAGTGAAAAACATTTTTCCCCAGATAATTTATCAGTCAATTGTTCAGTCGTTGGAATTTGATAATACTCTTTCTTTATTTCTCTATTTAGGTCTTGTGGGTCCATACAAAGGCGTAATGAACCATTAGGTTTTTCTACAATGACTAAATTACTTACCCACGATCTGGGCTCCTTAACCTTCACAACAATTTTATCCTTTACCAACTTATCCAGTACACAGTTTGCGCCAGTTGTCTAGGTGGCCTAGCTTGAGGCCTAGCACTTTTTCGAATGTTTATTTTGCACTTTTTGGGGAACTTGCCAAGACCGGTGAAGATTTCTTTATTCTCTTCTGTGAATTTAACTTTCTGACACTCTGTCTGATTATTATCAAATTCAGTTTCCGATTTCACCACTTTCACTCTTTTGATTAGATTTAGATTCACACATGCATCTAGATCTAAAATTGAAGTACCATCAATATCCACTAGTTTGAAATCCATGTGGTTCACTACATTATTATACTCACACCTGAGAAACACAATACCTAGAGGCTTTACCTTAAAACCTCCACATGACTCCAGCATTTCATTTGTAGGCCTAACCTTAAACTGTTTGTCTATTTGCTTAAATATGTGAATTGGAATAATTTGGTCTTCTGAACCAGTATCTAGCTTAAAGTGCAAATGTTTGTTTTCAATCTTCATTGTCTCTGATCCAGTTGCTTTGACTGTATTCATGTTTACATACAAAGGCTCACTATCACTATTATTGTGTTGTAAAGTCTTCACTTGTCTGACTTTTGACATACAATAGCAAAATGATTATGTTTGTCACACTTTTGAGCATTGTTTACCATATGCTGAATATGACGTCTTTCATGAGTAGAGTTGCACCAGCGACATCTAAATATGTATTTCGATAACTCTGAATATTTTTCTTGTTGACCTTATAATTGATTATAGAATAGTTTTCTGAAAGGAATTTTTTGAAAATTTGAAATATATTGAAAATGTCTTTAATAAGTTTGATCAAAAGGGGTAGGCCTATCTAGTAAGCTTGGTACATGATAAATAATAATTGATTTTCATATTTCCAAACAAACTTAATTTAAGGTCAACAAATGATTATAGAACATTTTTAAAATGACTACGGTAACAGTTTATTTCAAAAATTATATCTGAAAAATATTTTATGGTATCAACTAAATAATAATAATAATAATTATAATGATAATGATGATAATGACGACGACGACGACGATGATGAAACAGTGTGCGTTGAAAACCAATCTCTATCACATCTTGGTGAACCTCTCTTGCTTTTTTTTTGTTTGAATATGAACTTCTCAAAAACTCCATGCAAAGTGATTTAGTGTGCGACTATTTAAATATAATATATTAATAATGTTCAATCTGTGTGTTTTATTTTGTATCTAATATGTATTCATTAAATGCAAGTGTTTAGGGGAGCTTCTCTCGCAAATTGATATTATTAAGAAGAACATACTCGATGTCAAGGCCATAGTTTTAAGATTCATCAGTGTGTCTCAAGCCGAGGATATCATTCAAAGGTAGGCTCCACAAAATACATTTTTACACACCAAAGTTTGAATCCCGCCTCGTTTTTAGTGTTACTAAAACTGGTCCTCTGGAACTAAATTACATTTTAATATAATTTTTATTGTATTAAATAGATCGCTACACACATATAAATATATAATACACTTTAATACCTATCCATATCTCTCAATAACATTTTATCTACATCACAACAGCCCTCTTTTATACCACATTTTCTCTGATTTGTTCTGGCAAATAATAGTAGCTTCTTTATTTTTCACATTACATATACACAAATTTTTACCTTTCAACCAGTATTTTCACAAATAAAATATGATACTCATCAAATATACCAATTCACTAGGTAATTACATTTGTTCTGTTTGACTTTTTAAATATTTTCTTTAAATAGTATTAACGCCAAACCACTTTGCCTTTATGATTCTTAATTACTTTATGTATATGCAGTGAGTTTTAACCATGTTGGTAATGTAAGTGGGGTTTTCTTTATGTAAGTCCTAAGGTTGAAGCCGGCGAGCATCAAAACTAGTTGAAAATAATTGTGAAGTGAAACAAAAGCAGCCATTGACAAGGACCAAGGGATTAAAATTAGTTAAGGAAATATTAATTCACAAAACCCATAAAAACTTTATTTTCAATTTACAAAAATCTTAATACTTTCACATTTCCTCTAAATTTAACCTTCTTAATCCCTAAAATCATTGGAGTAATTAGTACATAAGCGTATTACCGAAATAAGTAGTAAGACGTGGTGCTAAAAAAAATATTACCATCAAATTTATATGGCTAAACAAACTAAAATAATTGTAGTCTTGATTATTTTACTGCCATTAACACCTAATATTTTTAATGTGTCGAATTTTATATTTTGTTGCATTTTTAATAATCTTAAATGATCTTATTAATTGTTTTAAGTAAGCATTGTAAATCTCACCATTTTAAAATCTAATCTCTTTTGACTTAACAAATTCATATATAATTATTTACCTTTTAATAATATTTAAAATACAATGACTGTTTTATATATTGTACACCTATTACATATTTTTTTCTACTAGGCCATTTATTCTAGTCAACTTACAACCGAATTATATTTTAATAACTAATCTTACAATTTATGTTTAGCTTATAATTTTGATGAAACACTTTTTATTGTACTTTTTTTTAATCTAGATAACTTTAAAAATTAATTATCACTTTATTTATACTTCCAGTTAAATCACGCAGTATTCCTCACTCGCCTGCCATTGGAGCTGAATAATGAAAACATGTTTGACAATATACAATTAGATAGGGCATTTGTCGGCACTGTGAGTGCAGGAAATGTGGCTATATGTCGATAAGGAAGTTTAGATACAGAAATTTATTTTCATAAAAGTTTTCTTGTTAAATTTGAAAATGCAATTTCAAAACAAAGTAAAGACAATAATATTTATGTAAAAAAACACAAACTACTGTCAAGAGGAGGTGAGCATTTAAAAAATAATCATCACAAGTGTAATGATCATGGAACTAATTTCTCAAGTCAGAGCATACTTGAAACTCACAGAGGGGTTCATAAAAATCAAGGACTGTACACATGTAATGTTTGTATAACGGAATTTCCTTCCAAAAGAATTCTTAAAGCCCATCTTTTAATCCATAGTGGTCAAGGACGCTACACATGTCAGTTGTGGAAAGTGTTACAAAAATACAAATAGCCTTAAACTTCACCAGCAGGTTCATAGTGATCAAATTCCTTACAGGTGCAATGTTTATGGAAAAGGTCTTAGATACAAACATGGCTTAAAGAATCACCTTGCCACTCATTATAGTCAAAGACCATTCAAGTGTAACAAATGTGATAAATATTACTACCTTAAAGTTAGGCTTATGTTAATGTTCATAATGGAACAAAACCTTACATGTGTGATATCTCTTCAAAATGCTATGGAAATAAAATTGAGCTTAGGTACCATATTCTCATTCTTGTTGAATTTAAATCTTTTAAGTGTAATGATTGTGGGAAATGTTTCTTTACTGAAAATAAACTTCAAACTCATAACCTAACACATAAAAATCCTTACACATGTAATGACTGTGGGAAGAAGTTAGAACTTGTTTATGAACGCACCTTATCTTTCATAGTGATGAATACCCTTTAATTGTGAGTTTTGCAAGTGTTTAAAACATAAAAGTGGCCTAAAAACACATGCACTTTTTCATAGTAAACTGAGATCTCGCATATGCAATGTTTGTAAAATTACTTTCAAAACAAAATCCATGCTTAAATCCCACCACTCTCCTATACATAGTGGACTAGAACGATTTAAGTGTACATATTGTGGAAAACATTATTTTACTAAATCGCCCGTAGAGGCCCAACCAAATAATCTCTGGGCCCAACTTTCTACTCATAATGGGAAAATGACAAACAAGTGTCATATTTGTGGAAAGTCCTTTGCATGCAAAAACAGTCATAAGACCCACCTTCTAATATGATACATGAAAAGAAATCAAATTTTAAGTGTAACATTTGTGAGACGCTATTCTATGGGAAGCCTTCTCTCAAAGCTCATATTTTATGCCTTATCGAGCGAAAATCTTACAAGTGTGATCATTGTTTGAAATGTTTTTCTTCCAAGGGTACCCTTTCTAGACACTTTGCTAATTATTATAGACAAAAACCATACATTTGACTTCATTATGAAAGTAGTTTCCCAAAGAAGTCTGATCTTCGAGCGCACAGTTTCATACACTGGGATCAAACCAAATACAAGTGTGAAAACTGTGGTAAATATTACACAAGTAGAATATATCTGACAAAACATCTTTGTGATATCTTATCAAACAACTGAAACTCTATGATTATATTTAGAATTCATATTTTGATCCAAGTTAAAATTAATTTGAAGTATGAGGAATATTATTAATAGCAGTGGTAAGAGTGTTTGTATTCACTTCTCTATTGATCACTGTCAATCAGTTATTAACATCAAAACCTTCGTATTCTAAAAATATTTTGGCCTTTCATAACAAAACTAGTGCCATTAAGGCATGCAAACTAAATGTAAATCTAATTTAGTTGATCATAACATGTTCTAGAATACAAATGTTCTAACATTAGATTAGTGTATAGTCATTTAATTAATTTTCATAAATAATTATTAGTGTGACTACTCTAACATATATCTTGTTCTGGAAGTTTTTTTAAATTCTGGATTCAATACTATGGTTAACTTCAATCACTTAGAAAAAAAAAGTTTTAAATCCTTAAGTAATTTAATTTAGTAAAAATTAATATAACTGAAACTGAACAAGAAAGTTTTTTTAAGTCTTTTATTTGAACAAGTTTGTTGTACTTTTAATATTCAACTTATCTACAATAACACTGACTTTACAAATTTAAATTCAACAAACTAGTATTTTTATTTTTTAAATGGGCTTTCCGTGATTTTTTCTTGTTAAAAGGCAAGCTCTATATTACACACTTCAAAATTTTAAGACATCAGAAAATTCTTGATATTTTTAATGAATGAAATCAAAACTAACTAGGGATATCAACTTGTTATAAATATTTTAATTTCCCAACCAGCTAGTTTTTACATGGGGCAATTTAATCATTTTACCTTGGATACAGTGATCACATGAAGATTACAGAGTAGTAAGCTTTTTTTTTTTCACACCTCTCATGTAGAGACCTGAACTTTTTGGTAAATAAAAGTAAGCCAAAGTATGGAAATAAATGTTGAAAAGTGGTAAAAAAAAATCATAGTTAATATTAAAAAATATATTTTATGTTTAGACCTTACAAAATTTCTCTCATAAATATCCTCTAAGGGTAGATATTAAATTACATTAGCTTAAAAACTAAAAGACCAAAGAATATAGTGTCGCAAGATATTAATACTTACTACACGTGTCAATAATATACATTGATGCACATAAATATTATAAGAGTCACAAATTGAAAAATATAACCAATTAAAACTAAAGTGGGAACCACCCAAGCGTAATTTATGTGTAGTAGGCTACTAAAACTATACAAGACTGCTAAGGTTTAGTAAACATGGCAACATTATATGTCTACCAGCGTCAAACAGTCCAAAATTGTCCTAGTTTAACTAGTTTGTGTTGATTAATATCTCATTTTCCTGAATTCTAATATTTTATTTAACCTGCAAAAAAAGTGTTACCTAATTTACATTGTATGCAGTATGCTTAAATTATAATAATAAAAAGATACTGTATATTTAAATATTCACCATTAACTGTAAAGAGTTATTACTTAAAAATAGAAAATTACTATTCTATCTTCAAAATTAAATTCTCATTAATAGTTTGAACTTTGAACAGAAAAGTTACTTCACAAAAGAGCAAATATTTTTATCAACTTTACAATTTTTTTATTTTTCTGTTTGAAATATTGAAATTCGCGAATTAAATGTGAAATATGTTGAAGTTTGCAATAAAATCAGTAAAGACCAAATTTCGTTATTATATTACATAGGCATACCAGCCTTACAAAATACCAAGAACAATCATATAAGACATCAAGTCAACACTGACCAAACCTGACAATAAGAGGTTAAGACAACCAGAGACTAATAGTCTAATTAAATAGTACTGTCCAACTATTCTTTGATGATTATGGACCACAGATAGTTTTTAAATTGTAGGAACAGAATGAAATGTGTTTAACAGCTAAATATTAATACTTTGGACACCACACCCAAGCTACGCTCGGGCTGTCGTACTAACTACTGTCACCATGCCCGAGCTACACTCAAGTCCTCTTTTAAATATTAACAAACACAATGACCCGAGATATGCTCGTGGTATAGTGTTCTGTAAATGTTTCCTATGACTGTCTTAGCTCATAAAAAATACTAGGTGGCTGCACTTCTCATAGTATAACTAAACTATTATTTTTCTAAACACTTTATCAACTCACTCCTACCATCTGTGATACCAATCAAGATGGCTTCCTCAAAAGCAACTTTGCTTGATGATTCCAACATAAAATTGATATTATTAGATAATTATTCCGGTTCAGAACTTGAAGATGATTATTTCTAGCTTTTGTAACAAAATGTGTACAAATATTTTTTTTTTCTAATAAATTAAAAAAAAGAAGAGTTTTATGTACAAAACTACCACACAAATTAAAAAAAAATCTTTCTTCTATAAAACAAAATAAAGTCCAAACAAAATCTGAAAGATTATAAATGACTCTATAATAAACACACAAAAAAAGTATTATATGTCAAAAGAATTCTCACAACAAAAATTCAAAATATCATAAATTTAGCTGGTATTTGACAGTTCAACATGTAATTTCATACCGGTGTGCAATGTTTTAAGGTTTATTTCGCAAAACTCAGAAAACAAATTAATGATCATCGTTTTGACACCAACCACAACAATCCTGACACATTAGTAGCACTTCATGCCAAACACATAATTTAGATTTTGACTCGTTCTTTAATACTAGAGTAATACAACACCTCCCCAATAGTTGCAATGATACCCAGCTTCGTAGGTAGGAACTTGCTCCCCAATATATAACCAAATCCAGGCACTCCACTGTTCTCAACCTTAGATAACCTTCTCTCCTTTCCTTCCAAGCAGGCCTACTCACACCACTCAATAATTTATATACAAACGATGATAACTGATAATTTAATAATTAAATATAATTTATAAACAAAACATTCTATCCATCTACCAAGAGTAAAGACACAAGTTTGAACAGGAAACTGTAGAATCCAAGCCTAACTTTTTTTTTAAATCAAGAGACAAGCAACAACAGTATCTAAGAGACCATGATCAACCTCTAGCCATGCTGCCATAGTCCACTCTGTGTTTTACTCTCTTCTACTGAAGAAGGGGACTGATGTACCCTTAAAATTACATAATTATGTGTTTTATTGTGTTTTAGTTGTGAACTTTGAGGCTACAGTTTTCTGGTAAGTGTGTAGGCTTTGCCTTTCTATCCTTCTTTTAATGTTTAATTTAAGCCTACTATAAATAATAGTGGGACCAGCAACTGTTTATTTTCATGAATATTTGATATCCTTTCAGTGAATGTATCTTTCCTAGCTCCTATACTTCTTACAACTTTTTAACTACACCTCAAAAATAGAAATTGGATTTCCCTTGATAACTGTTTTATATTTACTTAATTTTCATGAACTGTCCTGTCCTAAATTCTAATTTTCTAATTAATTCTCATCTTTGTGTCCTTACTGGTTAAAAGGTTTTCTTTTTGTATAATGTAAATTAAAGTAATTAATAACTAGTAATAATTATTAGTGATGGAGTGAGGTTCTTAAGGATGCATGGGTAATTACAAAGTATTTACTTATAAATGTAAATAATTTATATTAAGTGATTACTTACTTACACTACGGCACTAGGAACTCAAAAGTTCATTACTGCACCTACAAAAGTACACCACCTATCCCTATCTTGAGCTAGTTCTATACAGTCCACCGCATTACACTCTATCTCTTTAAGGTCCATTCTAATATTATCCTATCATCTATGTTTAGGTCTTCTTAATGGTTTCGTCCCATTGGGTTTGCCATTAAGTACCCTGAACATGATTCTAGTTTTTTCCAATTAGCACTGCATATAAACTGAAATTAAAATAACATGTGTATCAACTGTCAGTTAGATGTGGGGATAAAAAAAAAATTAAAGTAACACTTTGTGATTAATATTTTGGGAAATAGCTATTGATTAATGATAAAGTGGATTGCATGTAGTTCGATATATAAAAGAGCATTTTAATTCTAGCAACATTTCAATGAGACCGATGTAAGATGAAATATTGCAAGAAAATACTGTATTACGGAGGTGAATGATATAATTCCCTGAAAAAGATAGGGCTATATGTAGGGGAATGGGCTTGCAATCAGCAACCAATAGCATCCTCATGCTACAAACAAATGAATTTGATTAATATAAACAACAATACACCATGTAATAGTAATAGATGGGGTAGTTTATTAAACAACACAATAACCTGTCATGAAAGCATTAACATTTATTGTGTTTACTAAGAATACAATTTTTATGTCGTAAAAAAATTAATGAATAAACACACCTTCATGGTAGAGCTAGAACTGAACTCATTGATAAACTTTATATACTCTATTATGCTGAAGCTGTAATGAGCAAGTGTGATGACTAAATAATATAATTGATAAATTTAAGTTTATGTGATTCCTTAAATATTAATCCATTGCTTGAAAAGACAATCCCAGGACCTTGGCTTAGCATACCAATGCTCTTCCAAAGAGGTATCCAGATATGAAGAGTATGATGAACACGTGGAATTAATAATAGCTAACTTGGAGCTATTATTGAAAACCACGACCATCGGATCTTGTTTTGGCTTTTCGCTTTTGAAATAGTTTAAATACGATGTCCATGACAGCTGTATCCATAACTTCATGTAGTTCACTAATCTTGTACAAACAGTATGTTTGGCAACATAAAGTCTACCCTGAGACACCACTGCTGTGGTTTTCAATGATAATTCCAAGGAGTATATGAATTCCAAACGTAAATCGTAGACTTTGCCTTAAACGATGAGTGAAGAATAACCTTGAGCACGGGATGGCTCTTGGATAGATCACTAGTAGAGCATGAGTGAATACTGAACCTGAGCACGAGACGGCTCCTGGATAGCTCAACAGTAAAGCATTGGTGTCCATAGCCAAAGGTCCCAGCTTTGATTCCTGTGTCTAGGTGTCATTTTTCACCTGTTGAAATATCATGTAATAGCTAGAGATGGGTCAAATTCCCGATTCTACTAATTTGAATCTTTATTTTACCTTCAAATCCTGATTCTCAAATTAAAATTTAAATATTGGTGGTAATAAAATGGAACATAAGTGGAAAAAGGAATATAACAAAATAGTATAAAATAGAGATAGGAGCTAAAAGCTGTTTTTACATAAAATTTATTCATTATAACATTCATATTTAAAAACATACACAGAACCTAAAGTAAAAAAAGGTCATAATCTAGTTTTTATTAATTTTCAAAAAAATCAAGTGAGAAACTATTGTTCAAACTTAATACCAAATTGTGATAATTTTAGATCAAATACATTTCTTATAAAACCAATACAATAGAAGAAAAAAAGTATAGGTACAATTTTAACTACTTTTAATTATAATGTTTGTAAACTTGTTAGATAAAAATAAAAATACAGGTGACACTCACTCTAAAATGAATCAACAATTGGTTGCAAACTAACACATTTGGAACATATTTGAAAATGCCTAAAACCTAAAATTAAATATTTTATTTTATCTTTCTCTTAATTTTAAGGTAATTATTCTCAACACAAAAGTTGCTAAAATCATAATAAAATGAGATATTAATAACTTTTATTGATTACATTTTTGTTTATTATCAAGTTTTAATCATATAATTAAATAAATAATGTAGTTGAGTAAGTACATGTCAGAATTATTAAGTGGGGACTTATGAACAAACAACATTTCATATTGTTATGAGATATATAACATTCAAATAAATATCTTGTGTAGTTATTAGTATTACTTAACATTACATACAATATGAAGGGGTGTAAGAACTCTTTTGAAAAGTTTGTGTGAATCTTCTTCACTCAAATTGCAACACAAACTGTTTGGATTTGTTGTTGGAATGTATAATCCGTTTCTACTCGTATAATTATTATGATACACTAAGAGATTCACAAATTTAGCATATTCACCTGGTTTTAACTAAACTTAGGGTTCTGTGTTTTTCTGAAAGATTTATTTAAATTTAAAATTTATTTAAATTAAATGGAACAGAATAGTGTTTTCAGGCTGTAAAAGTTTAGTAAAAAATAAAAAGTGAATGTACCTACACATTACACTTATAATTATATCTTTCACTGAATGAATCTCCCTCTTTTAACTTTAACTTATATATTAATTAAAGGGCTCAGGGCAATAATATGTTATGCCACATATTGGTAGTCAATAGATATTTGATAGTTAAGGTTTTTTAAAAAATCCCAAATATTTCCCCTTTCCCTTAATTTTATATAAACTTTTAACCTTAAGACACCAATACAAATAAATTTTATTGCCATATGAAGGAAGTATAGGACACACATTGTTATTAATAACTACTGTTATATTTTTTGTGGCTTAGCATGTTAATGTTGAGATATAAAAACATAGAATAATAAGCTATGCCAACAGTAAAATCACATAAATTGGTGTTATTATAACAAAAACCATAGTTATAATACTTTTTATAGTATTTAAATCATCATTGAATATAAATAGTGAATATAAATTCAGCTCTCCGCCAAAAACAAGTTATTTATTAAGCTATAGCTCAACAATCACTGTCATCAAGGATTTAATATATAGTTCAACCATCATCGTCATTAAGGATTTCATCTTTAGTTCAACCATCATTGTCATGAAGGATTTCATCTTTAGTTCCAACGATCATTATCATGAAGGATTTCATCTTTCGTTCAACCATGACTGTCATCTATGATTTCATCACTATCATTGCCATTATTACTAGTTGACTCAGTGGAATTCAAGTTTAAATAAAAATCATGATAAATTGGAGGCACAAAAAACAAAAGTTCCTGGACATCTTTAATTTTATTTGGATATATTTGAAGAATTTCAAAATATTTACTCTCCAGATTGTCAACATTTACTGACCTTCCTCCTTTTTTCAAAGTCACAGAAATAAATTCACCATATATCGAGTGCTTCACAAACATTTTAAAAGGTGTTTCAGATGCAAACCTAAACGAGGTAACATTGGAGAAGTGTAATTCTGTACCACATCACATATTTTTTTTTTATTATCGCTGCAAAATATCTTTGGCTGAAAGTATTTCTTCTTGTTTAAGTTGTGTCACCATGAATGGCTTTTTCTTATTGGTTTTTGTGATCACATCACAACATTCTCCCATGGTGTAAATGTTTTGATATACCTTGATATGATATATCTGATATACTTGTTTGTTATACTTTTTGATGTGAGCAAAATCCCTGTCAAAAGGGGAATAGGTGAGACCCGGTATCATAAAAATCTGTTCAATTGATTCAAACAGTTTTGTTAAGACTAAATGATGCCATAAGCTAACAATGGCCCAGTTTATATTCTGCCCTGGACAGTTGTCGGAAAACACAATCAAATTGTTTGAGGCAAGGTTTCGGCATTATAAGTACTTGAGAACAAAACTCCCAACTTCTTCACTGCCTCTATTTGCAAGCGTTTCATTCCAAACAAACATAAATCTTCTGTAAATTATACAATCATGAATACCAAACTTAAGAGTCCATATTTTACGTTTGTAAAAAGGAGTACCAAAAGACAACATAAAAGTCAGAAGTACCTGTTGTAAGCCCATTGCTATGACATGTGAGACACTTTGCGTCTTGAACTTTATTTGTATTTTTTTTTCATCTGCTTTTAATAAATGTTATTTGCTTTAATTTTCCAGTTTTTTAGTCTTTTGTTCATTTACTGTACTGTGTAAAGTTTAACATTTTATTTAAAACATATTGCATACTCTGCATGAGTCTGACTTGGGAAGATTGAAGCCAATGTTGAAGTCAGAATAGAAAATTATTCTGTATTTATCAGAACTTACTGGAGCTATACCTCAATAAAACACACACACACGCACACACCAATCACTTAGATGGAGTAGTGAAAGTTCAACAATCATTTATTTCTTGATGTTTTGATTTTATATACCATTACACATGTTGAAACCATACTTATGTAATATTTCATTAAAATCATGCTATGCCACTAAATAATCAGAATGTGCTAACACTTACATCAGTGTTTGTCTCACTATCTGATGACTCATTGGCTGCAGATGGGATATATTCCTCCCCACTGTCTTTAAACAATTCATCCTCAGATTCATTAATGCAATCAAAACTCAATTTTTTCTTAACACGCCTTGTAACTTGCTCATTAACCTTTTCTGCCATATTGACAAAATTGTGGCATAGCATGTTCTACCTGAAATACTTGTATTAATACAGAAAAAACCCCAACATATTTTGAACATAGACCTGCTATCCATGAGTGATTCATGTAACTAAATAGTTGAAACTACTATCTCATAAGTGTTAAATTTATGGCCTAGCACATTATTGCCCCAAGCCCTTCAATTGTATTTACTGAAAAATAAATTGTACCAATAAGATAGAATAGGAAAAAATAAATTGATAACTCATTCATTTGATGTTTAACTATTTTTATAATTATAATTTTAAAAACTTGACTCCAAATATTTTGCAAAATTATTTGAAACTTGTGCAAAAATATAGTAATAACATTAATTTTTATGTTATAATGCCACATAAAATATGTTGACCCATAGATTTGAACACTAAGACCCAAAATGGCACTTGCTATTCACAGTTCTCTCACAAAATGATCTGCTCATAACACAACTAAAACTTATATGACTAGTTTAAATTATTTGTAGCTAAGCAAACTGTTACATTCTATCTAGCGTAGGGGGGAAGGGGGGATGGGGTGGTCACTGACATCAAAAGCCACCAGATCTCTCGCTTGTACCCATTCGCCAAACCTAATGATCTGTGAAATATACAATTATAAAAATAATTGTTTCTTTTTTGTGGAAGCAGTGTCTGTAGTTCACCTAAAAGTGCTTTACAAAAAAGACTTTCTAAAAGGCTGCTTGCCTTCCCTTCATAAATAAAGATGGTGAACCGGACGAAATGAGGGTGGCTGATTAAGTCATACAAACTGTATTCTGTTGTGCTCATGCACTTGTTTTTACAAAATAAAACGTTTTATTTTGAAACTGAAAAAAAAGTATACCTTTTATAATGGTAACCAATTATAAGAAGATACAAGTGTGAATATAATACTTCTTAATTTATGATTTCAATATCTCTTACTGTCACAATCGCGAAACAAAACACATAGTAGTTCTAATAATATTTTTTTGTTATTTCAATAAGTTACGAATACACCAACTATAGAGTAATCCTTAGGGAAGTATTAATACTTAAGATTGTTTTGAATACTAATCTTATGCTAGCTGTTAGTAACCATCACTCCTATGCTGGATATACTCCACTCGTCAGTTGGGCTTAGATGGAAACTATACAAACTTTATCTTGCGCACCAGCACTATCCCAAACTCTTAGGACTACAAAACTCAACACAAAGAAGATTACACCAACAAGTCCCATGATTAGCAATACAGTATATCATATTGATAAGATCATTCAGATGAGACTACACAGTTGAAGGTCCATTGCACCGTTTGGAGATCTTGTGAGCTTTCATCGGCATGAGGCTGATACCATTGGCTACGCTCACAGATAACAATTGGTGTCTTCCTTTGTCATTGTTGGTACTCGAGTGGTCTGAGTGGACGCTCCTATCCCGTGTTGGTTGCTGGGGTACTGGTATGAGCTGGGTCTGACAACACATACAAAGATTAACACATATGTAGTATTATTTACCGTTCATTTGGCTACTTTCAAGGCACAGTGTTGCGACACAACAAACTCTGTGAAGTCAATGGAACCTTTCATATGAAGCTGCCACAGATGGTGCATCTCACAAGTCACATGCCACATCTCTGTCTTGCAAGTTGCATGCCGCAGCATCTGTGTTTCTCGGTCATGTGTCACAGCATCAAACGTTGTTAAATTTAATGTAATAATCAGTTACTACTCTTGATAAACAATATGTGGTTAGTTATTAGTTAGTTAGTTAGTTAGTATGCCCGTGATGTATTTTTTATTTGTATTTTAGCTCTACTAGAATTTGGGTTTGCTTATCCCATGAGGTATTTTTTTGTCTGTTAGTATTTTAAAAACGGAGTATTTTTAATGTTTGCTATTTTTTACTACTTGTGCATATTAGGGTTAGCAAAAATTGCATATTTTTAGGCCTTAGAATTTGTGGAATAGGTACAGTACCTATGATTGATTAATATTTCAAGTATGATTAGCAGCCAAATGTTTGGTTATTATTATTTAATTATGCTTTAACATATAAAATATAACATAAAAAAAAATTTACAATTTTTTTACAGAAAAGTAATTTTATCAAAATTGTTTAAATTAAAAGTCAGGACAAATTTTGATTTTATACATGGAAGAAAGCAATGATATACAATTTATTTATTTATTTAGCACCGCGTCTTACTACCCATTCGAGTTATGCATTTAATTATTAATTAAGCTAATAGGCTAGGTATTGGGAATGTTGAATTAAGAGGAAGTGAACCCGCATTTTCGTGGAGGGAGAGTGTAAAACCATTCAGGAACACCCCCCTCCCCCAGTTCACCTGACCGAGATTCGAACCTTGATCTCGCTATAAAATTAAGTATAAGTTATGTGAAAGGGGGAACTTTGAGGATGAATTATTATAGTTACAGACATGAGCCGTATCTCGATTATAATCAAATAAATTGAAAAATGACACTTGGACACGGGAATCAAACCAAGGACCTTTGATTTAGCACGACAATGCTCTACCACTGAGCTATCCGTAGATCGTCCCGTGCTCATGGTCATTCTTCACTTATATTTTAAGGCAGAGTCTGTGATGGACGTGTGAATATCATCGGCTACTAAAAGCTATCATTTTATATAGTTCAGTAAGAACATATCTATATGAAAAAATTACCTTTATAAACAGACTTTTAAATGGGGGTTTGCTTGACCTCCATGCAACAACTTGTGCTATAAGATAATTAAATGTTAAATCTTCTTTAAAAGTAACTTGATATGTTCAAGACTATCTTATATAGCCCCCCCTTTTTTTTTAACTCAACTCATATTGAGTAACAACTAATTTATTAAAATATTCCACTGATATTTTGTAATAATTAAAAAAGAAATAATGAATGCATTGCATAAACGTTTGCAGGGTGTGGCTGAGGGAGGTGCCAGTTGGGAGACGAGGAAAGGGGGAGCGGGATCAAACCCCCTTACCCACCTTTAGAATTGGCTTTTTTCAAAAAAATAATTACAATACATTAAAAACCTGGGGAGCCAGGGGGGATTGCCCCAATGAAAGAATTTTCCTCATCCATGGAAATATTTTGCCCCCACCACCCCCTTTTCAGATATATTTAAAATTTTAAAAATTTCTATGGTAGGACTTTTTTAAATGATAACTTCTGGAGTTTTCTTTTTTAAATTCAAGGTGAGTACTACTCAAAATAGCTTCTAGAGGGATCCAAATTTCAAAATTTGCTGAAGAAGAACCACTCCAACTCCAAGTAGCTTTTAGAAGTATAGGAATTTAAAAAAATTCTGGCGCAGACTACTCCAAATAGCTTATAAAAATAATATAATTTTCAAATACCTATTGGCTAGGCGGACCACTCCAAAAAGCTTTTAGAGACATCCAATTTTCAAACATTTATTAGGGTGTGTTAGGGGAGGGGGTCAAGTTCCTTAAAACATTTGCTTCCCCCGCCTCTTTATAAATAAGGTTCCACCACCATTGCAGGGATGACAATATCTATGTTTGAATCTTGGCCGGGAGTGGTGTTCTCCATACGGCTGTGGATTAATTTCCTCAAATTGTTTTTATAATTTTATCGCACATTAAAATGTTAAATAACTCTGACCTTGGAATGTTTAAAATAAAGAGTTACTTATAATTGCTCAGTCTTAGTTAGCCGACTGGTGTAACCTACCTGCGGAGCGTGTGTAAAACATAGCAGCGGCGGTGTGGACTGTGGTACGAATCGTAGCCGCTTGATGTGGTGGTGCTGCGATGCGGCGTTCGGATCTGCGACCACAAAGAAATAGCAAAAACAAAACAACCGTGCTCACAAAATAGGTTTAAAAAAAATTAGAATAGTTTCAATATTTAGTGAAAACTTAATCGGCTAGATTTAAAAATCTATTTAGATCATATTTAACATAAACATGAATATTTTTTCTTAGGTCTATGGTTTAAGAAACCAAATCATCAGCTGTTTGCATAGGCATTTTCTGATCAAGTTCTATCAAATAGGCCTAAGCATGGGATAGTCACTATTAGATAAGAAATTGAGTCTAATGTTTTTTTTCTAAACTATTTGATATTCTTTCAAAGCTTAGGGCTTTAATGACGTTTAAGAATAGTAGAATAAATATTTTTGAAAATAAATAAATAAGACACTAAATTAATGGGGTTTTAAAAACATTATCCTAATTCCAGTTTTAATTCCTAATTACTTATAATACGAAAATCATGTTTATTTAGTTTACAGCAGCCTTCAACTTATAAAAAAAAATTCTCTAGAAAACCTTGTCCTTTCATGATTCAGTCACACAAATATTATTAAAGACATTTAATAATAGACATACAAATCGTTTAAAAGTGGTTTGGTAAAAAATCGGACAAGAGACAACGAAGTTAATATCCGGACAAAATTTTGATTATTTGGTATTGTTAAATAGATTGAAACGAGGAGAGGTGTGTAAAAATAATCCAATATATTGTTGTTTCGTTTTTTCTCAGACATTTAGACGTACATAAAACCCACATCGACATGTAAAGTAAGAGATATCGAGCAAAATGTCCTCATCATGAAATATCTGACAGGTTTAATTCAAATAGAGTAAGTAAATAAGTCTGAAATGTTTAGGTTAATTTTTTTCCACATTTATTATGCATAGCAATATACAGGATCCATGCTTATTGGTTAAGAAGTATCTACTCATGATTAATAATAACTGATAAATAAAAATACCCAAACTTGGAGAAGATCCACTATTTTTAGAACGTGGTTGTCTATAACTTCGTTATTTTTCTCAATACACTTCAGAGGTCTGTTGAGAATTGCTTCTAATGTTCATATACCACTCCATAAAGTACACTTATATGTAACTGGAATTATCCAGTCTATTGAGCTATTTATCCTGTATATCAATCACTTCACAACCCAGAAGACTGATTGATTTTATAAATGTTGTTTTAATAATTGATTTTGAATAGAAACGCTATACGATTAATTATATATGAAAGGTGAAGTTTGGGGGATGAACGAATATAATTACGGTGATCATCTGTCATATTCGAATAGATTGAAAAGTGACACCTGTACACGGGAATCGAACCCGGGACCTTTGGCTTAGCACGCCTATGCTCTATCACTGAGCTATTCAGGGATTATCCCGTGATCAGAATAATTCTTAACACATATGTTAAGGCAGAATCTGTGATGGACGTGTGGATATTATTGACCAATAAGAGTTATCTTTGATAACACAACCAACGGTGATTTGGTTGTGGCTTGTGCTGTCATCACAGACTCTGCCTTAAAATATGAGTGAGGAATTATCCTGATCATGGGGCGATCCCTGTCTAGCTAATTGATGCGCTAAACCAAAGGTCCCGTGCCCAGGTGTCATTTTTCAATCTATTCGAATATGACTCGGTTACAACTAATCTACGTAATTATATTCGTTCATCCCCCAAGCTTCACTTTCATAATGAAATTAATTGTAAAGCGTTGCTTTCGTCCATTGGAAATATTTGTTACATTTCAGTTTTTATATTGTTTTTATTATTATTGTTTTAAGTTAAATTTAAATAGTTAATGCATGTAAAAAAGGGTTTTTAAAATTTATTTTAGCTAGAAAATATAGTTCGAAACTACGTTACGACTACAATAATCAGAGCTTCATGGTCTCAAAAGGAAATGGTAACTGCCTTCAAGGCAGTAGGAAACTAAGACAATTATAGCAAGAAAGCAGCTTGGAATTACAAGATCTACCATTCAAGAACGGATTAGGCTTAAACGAAATAAGGACTAAATGGTCAGCTTATGAAGAAATAAACAAGCTATTACTGATGATTCAGAAAATGAGTTGGCTTCGTACGTTATAAATACGCGAAATATATTTCATAAAATGACTAGTGCAGATTTGCGTCGCCTGGCATATTAGTTTGTCTAAACCAATTGTATCACGCATATCTTTAGTCACAAAACAAATAAAACTGGAGAGGATTGGCTCCTATCGTTCATCATGAGAGACATTTCTACTTCGGACCAAATATGGAATTCAGATGAAACTGAATACAGTGCAGTCCAAACACCCAAGAAAATATTGGGCCGAAATGGCTTCAAGCAAGTGGGAAAGTCACATCTGCTAAAAGAGGCAAAAACAACGCTCTTGTGGCTGCTGTAAATGCTTAGGATTATTCATTTACCCATTCATTATATACACAAGAGTAAGAATGAATACAGTTTTATGAATGGATCTCTTCTAGTGACAATGGGTTACCCGGAATCTTCAGGTTCGTTGGACGTCAACATATTTTTGAAGTTTCTCACTCATTTTATTGAGTGTACAAAACTATTGCTCTCGTAATAAGTCCTCGAGAGCTCTAGAGATTTTCCACGAAAATGTGGTCATAATGTTGACACATGCCACATCATATTTAACCGTTGGATGTGTCAGTTTTTGGACCACTGAAGTAATATATGAAGGATGAAGAGATGGACTTAGAGGATAACAAACAAACCCGATAAGTGCTTCAATGAATATGATATGGGCCCATCACGAAGCACTTATTTTAAAACATTTACACAAGTTAATATAATAAATGTGCTTGAGAAAATTTGTATATATCCTGTAAATATCCATGTCTTTTAAGACCATTATCTTTAATTTGTAAAAGCAGTGGCTATTACTTCCACAGAAGAGCTTTAAAAGTCTTATATTTATTTAAGTATTCTTACAGATGGTCCAATTGACCATAATTCAGGTTGTGAAAATCGTGTTGATGATTACGACTTCACTAAAAAAAATGCTTAGACTTACAGAAATTCTGAAGTTAGTGCGGACTGGGTACATGAAAATGAAACAAATAATATATGAGGAGACAATAATCAATTTTTGGACTTAAAAAAATATACTTTTTCTTGCTTTTTATTATTTTGTAAAAAAAATTAGTATGAAGTGGAGCACAATTATTTACATGCAGTGAATTATTCGATTCGTTATACAGTATTTCAGTCTCATTCATCGCTCCAATAATCGTCACGTGACTGGATCAGCATTCGAGACTCAACGACCAAATATAAAATTGATATGGGCCAGCCCCTCTTAGATAAGTCCCATCGTCCGTCTCAATGTCATTCCCACTGCGAGCTCAACATTAGCTAATCGGCCAGTCTGAGCGAGACCGCGATTCGATAAAGATAGTTTATATTTTGTTTTAGCGTGTATGTAACCTTATTTTAGCATGTGGTAAAGACTCAATAACTAAGGTGACGAGTGAACGTTATTAATTAAAATGAATAAAGTAGATTTATTAAAAGCTCCGTTTTTCTCATTAAAACTGCAAGAAAAACTTTAAATTAAACGGTTAGGAGCACATCAGACTAGTGACTTTACATTTATTCAGGTGGATGGAAAGAAAAAAATAACTTTTTCTAATACTTGGTTTGGTAAACAACTGTCGTTAACTGTGAAATGTTTATGATTTGGTGGTGTGGGGTTGTATACAGTGGTAGGCTGTAAGGATCTTAAACATTTAATTAAAATAATTAAAAAACATGAGGAATGTGCAATTCATTTGGAAAATGTATGTAGGTTTAAAACATTTGGAACTGTAAATATTGCATCCCAGATATATTCCGCAGTCGGAGCTTAGTTTAATTTGTTAAAAAGTATCAAAACGTTCTTTAGGAACACCATGGGACAAGGCCGGTTAAATTCGCTAGCTGTTTATTTATTGTTATATACATAAGGAAGAAATTGCTGAGTTTCCAAACATCAACAATAGAGTCATTGAATGTTTGCCATTCAAAAGAACAAACGCGCCCAACTTTTGTACAAATAATGAAATAGTATCATCCATTGGTGAGTTTATTTCAAAACCTGTATTATTTTATTCTTTCTGTTTGTAGATTTGCATTAGCAAAACTATAATCGCGTCAACGCGTGGCATAAAGAGCGCATATGTTAAAAGCGCTGTGGCTGGCTGGCTGAATAGCAGCGCCCCCGAACTCTAAATGCGTCACAGGGTGGTTGCCATGACAACCTGACGTCACTTTCTTTAACCTCGCCAAGTTTTTCGGGCTGAACTCAAGTGTGGTCTGTTGTAGTAGGCTATCAGTCGTTGATAATTGTATAGTGTGTGTGACGCTACAATAGTGAATAATGAATGTTTCCGATACTAAAAAACTGAATTTTGGTTCTTTATCACCAGAAGAAAAGTTTGAAATTAAAAACAACGCAAGGCCATTGCCCGATTTGAGCTTAATTCAGGTACATAAAAAGTTCAAAGAAATATGAGTTTTTAAGCACCGTTTTGATAAGAAGCTATATGATAAAAATCAGTGTATATGAGGGTGTGAAGAAAATAACTCTCATTTTGTTTTGTGTGTTTTTTATTAGGAGATGGTGATGACAGTTGGACAAGAGGTGGAGTACGTGACATTAAGCATCTTAATTTTAAAATTAATAAACATGACAACTCTAAAAATCATAAAAAACTATTTCATCAGCTTTCAGCTGCTAGTAAAAACTAAAATTTCTGCTAGTTTGAGAACAGCATATGCGGAAAATATTCGCAAACATAATGAAAGATTGGAGAAAATAGACGGATTCTTTCTAGAATGATAGACATTTTAAAATTTTAAAATTTTTGGAAACCCAGTAGTTAAATAAAGACCAGTAGCTTGATATCCAGACGAAAGCAAGGAAAACAAATACTTGGTGAATATAAACATATGAAAACAATATATAATATGTGTAATTTTCTTATTTCAAGGTATTGAGCAACAATTTGATAAAAAAAAAAGCTTATAATCGAAGTTTATAATTTTAAATTTGCCGTTGACATAGTTAATAGTTCAGTTTCATCAAGCTTTTCCGGCCTTTATTATCAGGCATAAGAAGGATAAATAAGGTTTGTAAAACGAAGATGTGTTTTGTAGTACACTTGAACTAGTTTCAGAACATTGGTGCGGAAATTATAATTACGTAATTTATTAATGCTACCAAAGACTTTAGCCTGACTTCTGCCACTAGTATCTCCTGTGAATGAGCTTTTGCTAAACTGATTCAATTCAAGAATAAAATTAGATATACAATGATCCAGGACCAAAATCAACACACAGGCTGCAAATAATTGTGATTACGGTTTTGTTCGTATAAAGAGGACCACAATTCAATTAATTTAAATTAATTGAAAAATGACACCTGGACAAGGGACTTGAACCCGAAACCTTTAGCTTAGTGCGTCAATGCTCTAACGCTGAGATATTCAGTAACTATTCCGTGCTTAGGGTCATACTTCATTTAATTAAGGCTGAATCTGCGATGGGAGTTTTGTCCGATACATATGAGCTACCAATAGTATCGCGAGATAAAAGATACCACAGCAGATGCAACTTTTGTGTTGATATTTATTGGAATTTGGCTTTAAAATTACAATCATGTTTTGTCTCTTGTCAGATTAACAACCCTCCCAAATCGCGGATTTAGTATCTTTTGAAATTTTGAAACTATTCAAAAACTACCCATTCCCATTTCAGCCTCTTAAAGGTTGAATTTTGAAAAATCCCAAAATGCTTCTGGACCGTTACATAAAAAAAACCTCCCTGCCAAGTTTCATATTCCCAGCTCAAGTGATTTAGAAGATACTGTTATACCTTTAAAAATGTTCCAACCCCAGTTTCACCTCCTTACCGGTTGAATTTCATAAAACTTCTTCTTATCTGATACCTACAACCAGAGAGGACCCTTCCTGCCGAATTTAAAGTTTCCAGGTTGAGGGGTTCGTGCAATAAGGTGATGAGTCGGTGAGTCAAGGCTTTTGGCTTTACATACGGCTTTAAGAAGTGAGGGTATGATTCCTATAATATGAATATAATCTTTCTGGTGTGAATCTAGAGAA
Source organism: Timema bartmani (assembly GCA_902151455.1). Lineage (NCBI taxonomy): Eukaryota > Metazoa > Arthropoda > Insecta > Phasmatodea > Timematidae > Timema > Timema bartmani. The sequence continues at coordinate 15,930 of CABFWB010003824.1, read as the reverse complement.
AGGGAGGGATTTTTGTGAAATCCCAGTAGTCCCCTCCCTAATGGGAATGTCTGGTCACGGCAGTGAAACATATTACGACGTCGTAAGCAAACCTATTATTTTCCTTTGTGTGAGGAAGTAGGACTGAACAACGCCTGAAAGGTTCAAAATAAATATTTTATTTAACATGAAGTTGAAAACAAATGTGCTAAATGTTATACCTCTTGTATAGTAAAAAATGAGCAAGTTGTCATTTGAGAGGTATATTTCTTCTGACTTGACAAGGGTATATTATTTCAGAGAAATGTAAATCAAGCTTGTTACCTTACAGGATAGACAAATGGTACATGTATTAGTTGTTGAACTTAATAAATCGATAATATTTATTGAATGGGTAGTACATCCTACGAAATTCATTGGAATGAAACTCAATTAGTGAAACTAGGACATGAAAATACAACATATTATGTAAAAGTATTCTAAGACAATTTGTTTAAGAATAACAGTCTGACACACAAATGGAGCAAACACATCAAGATTGTAATTTTTCAACAATTTGTAATTAACTAATCTTCAGTTCTACTTATATTTAACAGGCCTATAGTTTGTTTGTAATGGTGATGTACACGTTAGATGATATAATTTTGATTTAGGCCTACTTTTATAAAATTACGAGTACGTAATAACAAGCCGTAAGTTTTAATAGTTTGATGGCTAGGTGTATGTGTTAATAGGTATTATTATTATTTTTAACTATAGTTATTGCATTAATTAATTGAAAGGAACGCCTAAGAATAAGTTATAAAGAGGTTTAAATGAATAAAGAAAATCAGGTAAATACTTATAAAATAAAACTATAAAGCATATAAGATTACTTAGGTTATATGGTGAATTGAAGCAATAACCTTAAAAATATAGAATTAAATATATTTAAACTCTTTATGATATATATTTTTAAGGTTATTGCTTCAATTCACCATAATATAGAATTAAATATATTTAAACTCTTTATGATATATATTTTTAAGGTTATTGCTTCAATTCACCATATAACCTAAGTAATCTTATATGCTTTATAGTTTTATTTTATAAGTATTTACCTGATTTTCTTTATTCATTTAAACCTCTTTATAACTTATTCTTAGGCGTTCCTTTCAATTAATTAATATCATAACTCTCCTTAATAAATCACCATGAATTTAATTAATATAGTTATTGCGTTGGTAAAATATAGACAGTAAAATGTTGTGAACAGTATTTTGATCATCCCTAAAATGTTTCCCAGAATTTATTTCTGTTCGCACTACTCACTTCAAGTAATACAGGATTAATTGTGGGCTACGCGCGCGCAGCGTCTGACTAACTGAACAGACTAAACTGTAATATCTCAATTGCAGCTAAACGTTGGTCCCCTAAATAGTTGTACATTGTAAACCTGGGCTTTGTTCTTCACTATAAACTAACAATTGCTATTTTTGAAGTGAAATGCAAATAATTATGATCCAAACTTTTAGCCTTGACGTTTATGCAAAGTTGTTTATTCTTATAGTGTTACTACATATTTAAAAAAATCCACAGCTTCTTGCTACCCGTCTGGGATTTACGGTGCGTATTCTAGTCATGTGAATTGTTTAAGGATGATTAAGGCTAAACTTAGAGGAAATGCACCCAAAATTGCAGAAAAAAAGTGGGGGAAAAGATTAGGAACCTGGATTTGAACCTTATTTGCCCATTGACCATCAAACCAGATTATATGAGCCTGACATTGAGTCTGCGTGCCCACCAATGCTTGTAATTATACATCTATGTGATTACTATATTCTGCCAAAGAGATGTGTTATTTTCCTCTTTTTCCAAATTCTCTTTTCAGACAAGCACAAACTCGTTGTGGGGACTTTTTCACCTCAGCATCACTCTTATTCTTCTTTTCCACAACATCTTACTACCCGTCCGGACTATCCAAATATTCACACAAACCTAGGACAGGTATGATGTTATTATGACTTTAATAATAATACTACACATTTGCGTGGAGAGAGAAAGAGAGAGAGAGAGAGAGAGAGAGATAGTGGGAAACCATTTAATAAAATACACTCTCAATACACCCGATTCGAACCTTGACCTTCATGTTCCTGGAAACGTATATCAGACAAGGCTGACGCTTAGTCCGCGTGTCCACCGTTCCAAGTTAAGTTCATATAACTTTTACTTGTATTTTCATCCGTTTTCGCCCTCGCAACTTTGCAAGGAACTAATTAATTTTGAATACATTGAAAAATTAAACATTCATTATAACACTGTTTATATACAAGTAGATTGTTTTTAGATTAGAAAACATAATTAACTGTTGGGATAAAATGGTAGCTCACATGCATATATGCTCACACATCCCCACGACATTAATAATTAAAGTTAATATTAATATTTGGAACATCTGTTCGTGATCGCAATACACAAATAAAGTCTGGGTTTATAAATTAAATGTGGTGTTGCATTGTAGTACTTATTTTATAAAAGAATAATATTTGTTCTATAAAATATATTATTAAAGAATTGACACTACCGTTGATAAAATGTGTGTTTTTACATTGCATCACATTTTACTCTAAGTTTGTACAATAATGGGCGCCAAATCTGTCAAAAATATTTATTAAAGTACCACGAAACTTTTAAAATTAGGTCACCAAAGCTGATCTACTAATTAAATGAAAAACTACACTCATGTTATAACCTTAGAGTGCATGTCCAGGTTAAACGTTCAACAGATCTTGCTATTTTCTTGAATGAAACCTTGGAACATGTTCTACAACTAGGTGAATGTTTGATAAGAGATTGGTAAAATAGATTGTTTTTATAAAAGCTCTGTATCGTCAAAGTAACATCATATTTATTTTACCAAAAACCTATTATAAAAGAAATGTGAGTGTGTAATACAGACCTAAGGATTGTCTACCTGTCCGGTGCAAGATTAAGAGAACACCCAACTAAAATAGCTCATGACATGGCAATAAACATAGTGAAGCATTCTCTTCTTTTCCTCTCTTCCTCTCGATATGGGGCGCTAATGTTCTTTAAAGAAACATTGTTTGATAGAAGAATACTAAATATCCAACCTTTTACTTTAATTTCTCTTGGGCAACGGGCAAATCATCCTTAAAATTGGGTATACATTTCATAAATTAAAAAAAAATTAGAATTCAATAATTTTTATTCGTCTATATAGGGATTAGCTTGATTAAAATTGTACCACGTACTACTACCTACTCGGGCTATAAGCACACGTAATAATCACGCTAATGTGTCATTGATTATAAAAGTTGAATTTAGAGTAAGTGTATCCAAATTCACGCGGAAAGGGAGTGGAAAACCGCTTAGGATAAACCATCCTCATTACACCCGACCGAAATTTGAATCCCGATCTCCCAGTCATTGGCAGATGAGTTTATTGGGATGGTGACACCTCAGACTAATCGTTCACTCAAGTGGGTGACATTATTTTAAAATATCAAACCAGTTGTTGTGCTATTTGTTCAGGTGTGAGACGCGATCTTGCGCTCTCCTGAGCAGCCTCTAAAGACGCTCCTGTGATCAATACTTGTACAGATTATCTCAGTCCAATAACAGTAAAATGTGTTCGACGCCGGTGATCAAAGACTGTCCAAGGGAAACACTCCCGACCAGATCTCCGTCGTAAAACGTCGGTCCATGATGGGTTCATTTATCTCCGGGCCGGAGCGAGCCAACGTCCAACGACATGTCATTTCCTCCAGATTTTACGTCTTTCCAGTTGAAATGGCCCAGTCCCGCGGCACAACTTATAGTCTGCACCCTCGACCCCTCTTTGAGCCTGATGAAACAGAATGGACAATGAGACCATCCAGTGTTGATACTAAAATAGGTTGCTCTCCTCCTGGGAATTGCTAAGGTGGGTATTGACTTGAGCGTGGTGTGATTCAGTATGAGCACGAGCACACGACGAGCCGAACGCTATCGAACAAATGTTAAATTTTGGGAATGCTCAAAAGGAGTCATAAGTTCTCCTGTGTTTAGTGGATACGTGTCTTCGCAGTGGACTGTTAGGAGTGTTTGCTGCGAATCATGGAGGGGGTTGTTGAACAATGTTTGCGGTTAATAGTTATTCATAAAAAAAAACACGGTGCTATGGAACCTCTAACATGAACAGGTTAACCAAAATGATAAGTCTTGAGATGGCATTCGTATGAAATTTCGGAAATTTCCTTTGTCTAATCCCCCTAACAGTGGTGTGTTTTGCCGTCTACGATACAGCTTCCTCATCCACATTTTACTCTCTCCCACATTTTTGTTAATGCACACAGCACACACACACACACAAAAGGAACCTGCTGCCACTATCAAATCCATTTTAAGACTGAGCTCCAGTACTTGTCCCTTTTGCGGCGAAATTGGCGGGAACAAGCAAGAACCAGCGAACGGTTCAGTTGTTCAGAGTTTTTGGACGTATCATTTGTTTGCGGCGCAATTTACGGGAACAAGTCAAGCACCAGCAAACGGTCCAGTTGCTCGGAGTTTTCGGAAGTATCATTTGTTCGCGCTCATTCGGAGTTTTTGGCTTGTTCTGTTCGTTCGGAGTAAAATGCTCAAGAGAATACCCACCTTAAGAGCAAGGCCACATTTGTGTCAAATTTGTGTTGGATCTGTGTTGGGTCTGTGTTGGGTCCGTGTTAGATCTGTGTTAGATATGTGCTAGATCTATATTAGATCTGTGTTAAATCTGTATTAGAGCTGTGTTAGATCTGTCTTATATCTATGTTAGATATGTGACGGATCCAGAGCAAATATTAATTTTATATTCCATACTTAACCTTAACACTGATGGTCACACAGTCCCAAAGAGCTATATTTTATACAACGGGAAGGTCAAAGTTCAAATCTCGGTAATGATTGAACAGGGATATCTCCATTCTATCTCACGCTAGTGTGGATTCCCTTATCCTACCTTCTCTTCTACCTTTCCTCTTAGACTAAGTCGTTATTAGTCCTTGTGTTGGATTGTTATGAGGAGGGTAGCCTAGAGTAACTGCACCCGATTTGTCGTGGAAATATTGGAAGAACTATGAATGGAGCCACAATAAGTGGAATGCGAGTCTAAAGGCCGGTTCACACAGAGCACTATGTTATGCTGTGATAAGGTTTTGTCAGTTTGGTTTTATACTCATTGCTAAGCTAAGCTGTTATTCCTCTTTCCCCTCCTGAATTCACCGTGTTTTCTTTCTGGTCTGCTTCAATGAAGTTAAGTTATGGCACTCTCCAAAATAATGTCTTGTTTGAGCTCAGATGAAAGTACTGAAGTAGAGGTGCTGCTGCTATTAGCTGCTGTTTTAGGACAAGAAGAAGACAATGTTGTAGGTTGGTGTTTGACTTGTGAAATAAAAACACTTACTAAATATAAAATCTTAACTTCACTGGAGCAGGCCAAAAATAAACCACAGTGAATTTAAGAAGGAAAATAGGAACCATGGCTAAGTTTAGAAATGAGTGTGAGATCAAACTGACAAAACCTTAGCACATCATAACATAGCTTAGCGTACACCTTATGTCACATGGGTAACAATGGTGAGATGGTTTTTGTGTAGGAAGATTAGTTAAATATATATCACATTTATATTCAAAACATCAATGGATATTTTAAAGTTATTTATTGTGGTCGTACACTTTCTGAACCGACTGATTATTCATCACTGTGAAATGTCCATTAATTCAAATAAAGATACTGCACATAGAAAAATATAATTTCTTTTAATTTATCTTGATCCTCGGAGAGAGGAGGTATTGTGATCGTACACAAAATTGAATGAGAAATTTATGGTGGATGTCAACGTTCAGGGACCCCTGAATCCGAAAAGGTGGTTTTCATGATGCCATCTATCTGTGTTTCTGTATTTGTCTGTGTGTCTATATGTGTGTATGTGTATGTATGTGTCTATGTGTATATGTGTGTTTATCTATTACTAAGCAGGATAAAACTTTGTTTCTAAGTTTTTAAAATTACATATCTAATCTAAGGATAGTTAACTCAATGGCGAAAATAAAAAAATAGTTTGTCTCAAAATAAGTTTAAACTATTATGATTAATTTTGTGTCTAGACATTTTCTAACTTTAAAAAAATGGCACTTTATTTCATGGGGAAATGACATCGAGTTTACTTTACCTAGGTGGATATATCTAATTTTGATCATATCTCTGAAACTCTTCGAGATACGAAATAAGTGACCATTGCAGGGTTGTAACTTGTAAGGTTATTACCAATTAAAGACTTTTAACTGAACAAACAGTTTCTGATCCATAAGCAAGGATGTTTTTAAATGAAAGTCTGGGAAGTGGAGAGTTGATTGTTCTGATTTTAGATGGACAGAGTGGTTCTTCTTTTCTCAATATGTTTCTGTAACAGTGTATATTATTTCATTTATGTTCTTTGGTGGAATGCAATGGTTTTTTTCCCCATTATTTTTCCGCAACTATATATATTATTTTGTTCCACTTTTCTTACGAGTTTCAAGAAAATGTCTCCAATTTAGGTAAATCAGGCAGAGAGTCTGTGTGGTGCACCATTTATTTTTGTCTCCATTAATATTTTATTATATTTAATTTTTTTAGTATTATATTTAATTTACTTGTCTGTATAAATATCTTTCTTGGGAAATTGGTTGTAAAATATACCCTTGTTGGCCTTTCCATCCCAAGTTTGATGTAGTATCAGGCTTCGAAAGAGCTCGTTTCATTTTTTTCCCCGTACTAATAGTTAAAAATAAAGTTTCACAAAATATGACCGAAGTTTTATTGACAAAAGTTGCATACATAAGCACAAGAGTAGGAATACATACTGTACTAACATTACAGACTAGGTGGGCTCACTATAAAAGTTTAATATCACTACGCCCTAGAACACGGATGGTGAACCTATGGCATGCGTGCCCGAAATTGCGCCAGAGAAGATTTTCTTGGCGTGAGGTAGAACAGGGATGGTCAACCTATGGCATGCGTACCTAAAATTGCGCCATAGAATATTTTCTTGGCGTCAGGTAGAACAGGGATGGTGAACCTATGGCAGGCGTACCCAAAATGGCACCAGAGAAGATTTTCTTGGCGTGAGGTAGAACAGAGATGGTGAACCCATGGCATGCGTGCCCAAAATGGCACCAAAGAAGATTTTCTTGGCGTGAGGTAGTCATTGTCTTTGGCCCGAAAAAATAAATAAATATTTTTATTTATAATTTTCAGAAAGTCAATCATTTTGTTTGTTGTTAACTTGGCAAACTTATTATAAATAACATGTAATTTTTCTTGTGCATTTACCAACAGCATTAAGTCTTTATGTAAACTACATAATAATCTGTTAGCTTGAAAAAATTATTTTTTCACATACAAAGAGCACGAGCTTCATGTAGAGATTTTTAAAGGGCTTAGAAACGGTCTTGTAGAGTGGCTCAGTTTGTGCGTGGTGTGTGAGGGCAAGCAGACTTAGAATGTGGATATTGTGTTGACGTGCAAACAGAATCACATCAAGATCCTTGTGGCTGCAGAGGCCATCTTCAGTAGGGTGGACCCTCTTTACAAACTCTTGAAGTCACTTAAGAAAAATTTCAACAGTTATCGACCCACTAGTTTGAGCTGCAAACAAACTTCCTGGGGATGCACCAATCATGTGACGGTTGTTCATCATCTGCCTAGGAAATATGAAAAAAGGAGGGCTAAATTGTTCTCCAGATACTTTCACGCAAAGCAACACAGTGCCTGTTCGAACTCTTTCCCCAGATGTTAGTTTTGTACCGTTGCTGCGCTACAACATATCTACAACTCCCCACCACCAATGTTCGCTGCATAGACCTACCCTATTCAAGCAGACGCTGTGCCCAATAAAATCACAACTACAAACCGCGTCACAACGACAGAGTGGTCAACAAGAATCATTGAACTGGGTGGACACGGTGGTACGCTCAACCTCCCCCCCCNCCCCCCCCAACCCTGCCTGGACGCTGTGCTCTTAGGGCCAGTTTCATAGTCAGATTTAGTACGCCTCAAGTGCGGCGCTATACTAAATACAAGACGTCACCTACCTGAAATTTAATGGAATGGGCTAGTTTCATATGCAAAACTGGCCCATTCCATTTTGATCTAGGTAGGTGTCGTCCTGTATTTAGTATCGACTCGCACTTTAGGCATGCTAAGTCTGACCATGAAACTGGTCCTTAGTGTAAACTGTGCAAGTGCGGCAACTAAGGGGAAGAAAGTGAATTGTGGTTCCAACTATTGTCCCCTACCATGAAACTACAAACAATTAGACGTGTGGCGCATGCGTCAGAGTAATTGTTGCCCGTAATTCGTTTCTGATGATCACATCGAGGAAGTTGTATCATGTGATTCCTTACCACCCTATTTCCCCACTGAGAAAATGTGGCATATAAACCAAGACCCGAATGTGATAGGCACTCTTTGATGTTGGAGTGGTGTTAGGAACTTACGAATAAATGTAAGCCTAAGTTTGTTGTCATTTTTCGGATAATATATTCTTACTATATTTTTTTATTTGAAATTATGGTAAGGATCTAAAACTTTGATTAAGACTTAATTTGAGATCATGTTTCTGCTAATTTGTTTATCTCTTTTTTACTAAATTTAAATATAGGGAACCTTTTTTATTTGGAATTAACTAATCTTTTTCTTAAGGTGAATTGTGCACGTAATAAATTCGTTATGGGCCGAATTTATCTCACAACGGGTAAAAATGATAAAATTACCCCCTCCTAGAACCCCTTCCCTCACAAAATTACAGAAATATACCTGCATTAACTACCAACGTGCCAATTGAGCTTGGACCTTTGTGGAGGCTGGACTTATGTTTCTCTTGAGCTCTAACTACTACCGCGTATACCGCGTATTTTAAATTTGTACTTGAGTAATTTTTGTTACAAAACTAGCAAGTTTCCCCTCCTAGTTTAGTGATCCCTAGAAAACCTTCCTTATCTTTCCGACTTAGTTGTATGAGGGAGTCAAATACTACTGGTTGATGAGGGTTGGGGGGTAGGGTGGTAGGGAGGTTGGTGTTGTTTGTACACACCAATGATTCACCCTAAAGGCTATACACGAGTTTCTTATGACTGATAGCTGAAAACTGTGAACATAAACAGATTACCTATCACTACACAAAAACGGTTACAAACAAATAAACCGTCAGAGAATCGTGAGCTTGTTTGCATATCACGTGGGAGACCTGGGTTCAAATCCCATCTGGGTACACTAAAGTCATGTTCCACATATCATTCTGAATGCTATCACCATAGAGATGATTCATTTAGCAAAGATTAAATAAAGCAGCATTTTACTATATGAACATGTAATAATACAGTAGGGGTAGGCCTATCTATATTTGTTAACTGAAGAGTAGAGATGTACAACAATAAAAACTTTCTTTATAAATGATTTATAGATTTACTCATTACCAGCACATGGAATAAATGTCAAGCTCATCTTGTATAGTTTGCTGGCCATGGGGAGGTTGAGGCTCTAATCCTGGCCGAGTGTAATAAGGGTGTTTATTCTTAAGTGGTTACCCCCTCTCCCGAACATTGAGAAGACCTAGACGCAGATGGGAGGATAACATCAGAATGGATCTGAAAGTGGTAGGATGTAGTGAGTTGGAGTGGATAGAACTAGCTCAAGATAGGAATATGTGGCATACTTTGAGTGGGTGAATAAATTTGGCTCAAAATAAATATATAATATAAATTAAAGATCAATACTTTCCTATATCCATCAATTCAAATTAATAAATGTATATTATACTGCATAGATGGTGTATCCGTTCTATTAATATAAAAATTATTTTAAGGAAAGGTAGAAAATTTAATTTTGGCTCGCAGGTAGCGGTAATAATCCAGATAATAAAACCAGTCTTAAATTATGAAATTTAAGTTCAATGCTAAGGAAATGTAGGAGGGGGAGAGGTTCAAACTAAAAAAAACCTACTCATTAATTCTAATTCTCCCACTTTCCGTATAGATAAAAGGCCAAAATATGACATAGTTGTACACCATAGGCTACTTCAAAATACTACGTAAAAATAATTTGGAATTTCAAAATGGCACATAAGGAAACGGGGGATTATAATAGATAAAAATCTTCAATTGGGGTTTGACATTGAAATTTGCCAATAAACTAAATGGACCACTCCAGAGAACCCAGTAATTTCGATAATTTTAAATTTATAGGGAGTTGGTTAAATGAGGGAAAGGTGTTTATTTAAGAACCAAGGGGGTATTTGGAGTAGTCTCACTACATTCCTGGCATTTTTAGTTTTATATGTTTCCTAAAACTTTACAGTGATTTAGGCGTGATTGAATAACACACAGACAGACAATATTTAATTCGTATATTGTATTAGTAGGATTTAAGCTTTCTAGATATCTTGGTTTTAGAGATACTGTATAGCACCTACACACAGAAGACACACATAAAAACAAACACATAATATGTTCTAATTTTAATATAATGTTATAAGTTTATTAATTGATACAATGGGTTTAGAAATGTGTAGTAAAGCTTTGAAGTCAATGATACAATTATAAATAAAAAATTACAGTGAAAACATTTAATGATTTAATCACAGGAGATTGGACTATAGGCCTGGCCAAAACAGAAAATTTTATATCTCACATTTGTAGATACAAGGATATATTGTATGTTACTTTTTTATTTTATTGTTTACTAATTACTATTAATAAATTGAAAGAAACTATTAGATTGTTCAGCTTTATCATTCTTTTACCTGTAATGGGTCTACAACCCAATGCACCCACTTATCGGACTTTCAATTACGCAACCAAGTAATTTTGTCCCTCTACAATAACACACGCTAACACAATCTTATGTTGGAACTGAACATTTTATGCTAAGAGCCTGAGCAGTGAAGGATATGTAATAGCCTAATATTTTAAAGAGTTACATTTTGTATCACCGTTGACGTACTATTATGTTATTGTTATTTGCAATGTCAAGTTTAGTCAGGAACTGAATAATAAAAGCGCAGTAGATGATTAACTCCTGATTTATGTCGCGCTGGTTCACGAAGATTAGATGTACCGAGCTGTGGTGACACGACTGAATCAAATTCCATAGTCATAACGTTGCTATTTGCCTCAATGACTTGTCTAAAACAAAAATATTTATATATAAAATACGTTATCTTCTAAACAAGAATGATAGGGCTTATAAAATTTAGGATATCCCACATAGATATATATTTACTAAATTATTATTATTATTACTATTAATATCATCATCATCACTGCGTCTTACTACCCGTTCGGGTTATACGCATATATTTACTGAAAATAGTTATTTTCCAGTTATCTTATTTTTCCATCTAGCGACCATATTTAGCAAATTTATTCATCTTGCGAATACGACTCGGTGGAGGGTTTTTAGCCATATTAAAAAAAATCCGTAAAATATTTCCAGTAAGGTTCGAAAGTGCACGACCAACCTAATGCTTTAAAGTTAAAATATGGACTCACTAAATGGTAGAATGAGCTGACCAGACGAGATTCCTTGTCCTTCTAAGAAAAGAACTACTGCAATACGAGATGGTTGTTTACGTGGCGGTGTCTACAGCCTTCACAAGTTCAATCTGTGAAATAAAGTAGTAAGGGAAAAGGGGGGAGGAGTATTTGTCTACTCTAAATGTTAGGACCGAGTTCTTAAATTCTCCGCTAGTTTCAGGTATTGTCAAGACACTCAAACATGGAAGCTCCACGCAAAAGTGTATTAAGCGAATTGATGTGTTAAAGCGATTTACACCACGAGATGGATTCATCTGTAGTTCTACAAGCCGACCTCATAGAGACAATAATCAAACATCTACTAGTTCACAACTAATCCACCAGAAAATTAATGTATATTTAAAACCTTGACACAGTTTGATAAAAATTAAATAAATAATTATAAACCTCTTTATAAAAATGTAATTTTTAGATGTAGAAGTATTAAGTATTTAAAAGTATTGAAATATTTACACTTTAATTTAAAGTAGGTTATTAAGTAAAATATAAAAAATCAAATAAATAAAAATTATGGTTTTATAAAAATAAATAAATCAAATTTTATCAGTTAAACAGATTTTAAAGCAAATTAAAAAAATTAAAAACTATACATATATATATATATTTTTTAATCAAAACAAAATTAGAATTAATCTTGCTGAGAAAAAAAATTATCAAAAAGAATCCGATGCACGATTCCCCTTAAAATGGAGTTTATGAGTGGGTTAATAATGAATTATTCTTTTTATTATATATTGTAAACCTCTTGGCATTTGATGCATTTAAAACGTTTTGGCTTGCTTTTGGAAAAGTTAGCGCTGAAAATACGTCCTTTGGACGCATTCGTTTATTGATTGGTTTGTTAGCTTGGCTAGACTTATGAAATATAATATCTTTTTTTATACATTATATATTTGAAGTTTTGTATCTATATATGACTGGCACCATTTATTTCTATAATAAATGTTAGAACCTGCCCACCTCTCTGGAATTATGCTTATTGCTTATTGTGAGGTATAAAATTCCGTTGTATTGAGCCTTATACTTTGATTAACACAATTACGAGATTATTGTTGCTATTGAGATGTTTGTTATGAGTTTAGTATGTTAATATGTTTTCGTCCATTTAGTTTACGATACAATTAAGGGCTTTCCCGCCTCACGGATATTACGAAAGATAGGTTAGGTTACTGTTCATGGTTAGAATAGAGCATAGCTATGTTCAGAGTCAGGCTACTTTGGTAACCAATGTTGATGATTTTTATTACGAGAGTATTATTACTATGGTAATTATTGGCCGGTTGGGCTATTGTTCACTGTTGACGTCATTTTGAAGGCCGAGGCCGTATCGTTTAAATTGTGGATATCTATCTTTACTATTCTTTTGCGAATTGTTCGTAGCCGTTTAAATTGACTATGTTAATAATTTTATCTTTACACTTATATAATAATAAACTAGCTTTATAGCCTCTGGTCATTCTTCATATGTCATTCTCTACATCTTTTTTTTTTACGTAAGCAGCCTTTTTCCTGAATATAATTAGGGTAACTTTCTTTGTAGATCTATTTTTAATTAGGTCGTCTGATTCGGGATTCAAATAATGAGTTTGTCAAATTAGACTCCCCTGCTGATCACTTTCTTTCTGTAACTACTTTGCACTTTGATCATTACTCAAGCTTACACCCTAGTAAGTCTGAGTAACCAGGGAGCATGTTGCAGTTTCCCACAGCATATTTATTTTCCTTATTGAAACAGTAATCAAGTTTCAAGGCTTCGGCCACATCAAAAGCCAACTTCCCATTTACGGTTATCAAAATCCTTCATGTGATCTACAAGTTCATCTTCAAAATTTTGCAAAAAAGTAGGTTTAAATATCCTCATGTCTGTACCTATTTTCCCTTAGTTGCCTAATTTTAGCTTGGCCACTCTGTCACATAAAGCGCTTTTAGGTACAAAATATATATCTACCACCTGTCTTACTGTCATTGTATTACTTAAAATATTATATACAGCTGATTTTATTTTCTCTTCATTAAATTTTCACACAAACCTCCTTTTTCCTTTTTCTTTGATTTTGACATTGTGTAAAATACAAAAATTATTTAATTTAAACGAGAAATACTTATAAAAGCATATACATTTATAAGATTATATACATGTAATATTATATATATATATATATATATATATATGATACTTAATTCTATCAACATCTCATAACCTTTAACTAGGTGTTTTATTTGTAACTTAAGATTACTCGTCAATATTGCTCATAAATGTATTCACTGCATTCCGATACTGGCCTATATTCATGGTAGCCAAACAATGGCATCTACTGATATGTCCTTTTTCGACCAAATCTATTTCATAACTTGTTTTAGAGTTTGACCTTTACTGTGTATTAAATAGACAAACTAATATTATACTTGCCGTGTGGAAGCGAGAAGACTTGAAAATATAATTGATATAAAAAAACACTCCGCATCGAAACTACACAGCCACTCGTGCGATCCATACAGCTCAATGAAGCGACTTCAACTAACTGCTGTTGCAAAGACACGCAAGTGCAATAATCTTATAGGCCTACCTGAGTGCAGGCTATAGTTAACAGTAATTAATAGAAACAAAAGCCGTTTGATATTACCCGCTGTCCTATACTATACGAATTTTCCTATATAAAGTTTTATAGCGAATAAAATGAAAGATTAATACAATAAGTTGTACAAACCTTTTACAAATACTATCGAATGGATTGTGATTGTGAGCAGTTTTCGTGGAAAAATCTGAATCCGTGCTTTATATAATAGTGTATCAATGCAATGTTCTCTACTATGGGCTCACATGAAAGCAAGTCGTTCACTAAAAACAGGCAATTCCACCCTTTTGTTTTATTAAAATTACACAACAAACGTAAGTAAGTGCTAATTAGGAATAAAACCTTTCAAACGGTTGATATTATTTGTGGATACTAATTCTTTCTTTCCCGTCAAAACTTATTCAGGTATTCAGAAGAAAAGGCCCGCGAAATGTATCTGTGGATATACCATGCACTTGTTCTTTATTTTTGGCAAATTTGACTGCATTTTCACTTACCGGATTTAATAATCCATGTTATTACAAGTTCAGCATCAATAATAGAGGAGGATTTACGCATAGGCCTTTTAGGCACGTGCCTACGGCGGCGGCAGATTTTGCATAGCGAAATATATAATTATATTTCTTTCTACAAGGTAAAACAATTTTATGGCTTCAGTGTGTGTGTGATTTTTGTGATGTGCTGTTTTCTTTCGTACATTGAAGTTAATTATGAAGTTGAAATATAAGGTGGAAGGAGGAGAAGTGATGACTGAGTCATTCTTTATTCCGCTATCCGCATCCCACCCTCCTCACTGTCTCAAGGCCAGTAGTGTAGGAGACAAAAGTGCGAACTACAGGGTGGATACAAGTACATAAAACCACTTCACTAGCACTTAGACGCAATTAGTGATACAACCCTTTCACACTATCAGGTTTGGCTGGTCAGGTTCCGGATCTGATGGAAACCTGATGATTGATGTAAATGGGGCTCTTCACACTATTAGGTTCAGGTCGAGCGCCTGATTGCAACCGGACAAGTCAACTGGGCTGTAGTTTGGAATGTCCGCTTTCACACTTAGTCCAGTCAACGAAGACCAAAATAGGTCGAATAGGGGAAATAATTCGTGTAGTCACAAATTTTTTGTACAGTGGTAGAGGGGAGTACCATGAGCAAAATACTAAAAATCCTGACCGGTGGGGGGTTAGTGGGGGTGGGGGTGAGTGGGGGTGGGGGTGGGGTAGCGTTTAAAGGTCATGCTTTCACGTTATTCTCGCATAACTCGAAAACCATGACCTCTAACGAAAAGGTGTTCATGTACAAAATTAAACTACATTAAATTCCCTACAAGAAAGATCCTACTCATTTTTTTCTCTAGGATGAATTGTTTATGATATGCAAGGGATGGAATAATCCCGGATTATTAAAAATAATGTTTTAATGGTATAAAATTAGTGGTTAATGTTAAATGAAGTGGGTTCAGACCAAATATTAAATGTCTGTACAACATCTAAGTGCAGTAGTGCTGTCAACAGAGGAGTTTACTGGAGTGATTTTTTAAAATGGGGAGCAGCATGTTGATTTCCGGGTATCACGGCAAAATAGGAATGGGCAAGACCGGGCAAAGATTTATGAATGGTTCAATGACCATCCTCCTTTTCCGAAAATAAATTCACTTATGTATGTGTCAACAGGGATAATAGGAAACTCAAAAATAGATAGTCACCGAGCCCTAGAAATTGGTACCGCAACCATGCAAAGTTTTGTTGGTTGTAATTTTGGTGACATAAAACAGTCT